>NCQV01111198.1:0-10809 GCA_002740545.1 Lophocereus schottii | reverse complement strand
AAAAAAATTTACCATCAGTAATTAGTATCATAAATAAAAGATTATATTAAAAAACAAAGTACGTAAGTTACATCAACTGTCCTACTTCATTCAACTCATCCCCACTTTTTTCCAGTCCTTCCCATTCCTTACCACTCCTGCATATAACAAATCACTCTTACCCACTCTTTCTCCCTCTTTTCTACTTTCATCCATTCCACACCTCCAATTTTTCAATGAAAAGTGTTAGAGTATGAAAGTGGGTATTGTCCTATATTTGATAAAATTCAAAGAAAATGATAGTGGGTATTGTCTCATATTGATAAAATTAAAGGATTGAGCATGTATATAAGCTTGTGAGTTACTCCACCCATGGCCAATTGGTTTTGGGTTGAAACCTCATTTGACTTTGTAAGCATGACTCTTTGTTAATTGCCCAATTGGTATGAAAAATTTAACATGATCTCAGAGCGGATTACTCGATCTTGATTTGCCATCGTCCCCGTTTGATTAAAAATTATGTGCACATGTTGGGCCTTGTTAGTAGCCCACACGTAAGGGGGCGTGTTGGAGTATGAAAGTGGGTATTATCCCACATTTGATAAAATTTAAAGGAAATGATAGTGTATATTATCCCATATTGATGAAATTAAAGAGATTGAATATGCATGTAAGTTTGTGAGTTACTCCACCTATGGTCAATTGGTTTTGGGTTGGAACCTCATTTGAGTTTGTATACATGACTCTTTGTTAATTGCTCAATTGATATGAAAATTTTAACAAAAAGGCCAGTTAAGACTGACCTGTAAACCATTAGTTTGTAGTGGTTTAAAATCTATGAATTCTGCTTTTCAAAATAAAAACTATAAATTGTATTACATTGTTAACCAGATGCGATAGGTCGATTTGGAGGGTGGGGATAGTGGGTGATGCGATGCTGCAAAAGTCAGCTATGGTCAACGTTCTTTTAATAAATTGCAATCTAAGAATTTTAGTAAATATTTTGAAATTTATAAAAAAAATTTATGTAGATTGGACCAACTTTACATGTGGCTCGAGGCGGTTTGCTTCATGGATTTGAACTGTAATAGCACAACCTTAAATCATGTTTATTTATTTAATTACTTCATGTTAATAATTTTCTCACATTTATTTATCACATTAAATCATCTTAGTGGAAAAAAATAAGTTCATTTGGGCCCTCACTTCGCAATTCGGGTTTTATTTATTTATTTAATTATTAATGAAAATTTTGGGAGAATTGATAGTAGGCCCTAACAATAATCTAAATGATTTATTTTGTTTTCCGTACCATCACAAAAATTTAATTTTGGGTTACGCAAAAACAATATCGTTACAGAGCGTTTTATTCCGAACCCAACTTATTTCGGCCTAATTTGAAGCCCAACAAGTTTGCAGTATTAACCCAGCTAATTATCATGATTTAAGCTTAACCATGGTTAGCAAAAGCTACTTTTGGGAGGTATAAATTCAGTTAAGCATGTAGATAAGTCAAAAAAATACAACAAAACTCAAACCTCATCTCTCTCGGTTCTCTCTCTAACCCACGATCACCCTCCTTTCCCAGTTGCAACCACTGTTTCTGGTATTTTCCGGCTAGTTGCCACTAGCACTTGGTTGCCATCGACCCCCCCGACAGCCTAGTACCACTAGCCACCATCTTCCATCCTCAAAACCACCAAACATCACCTCCATCTCTACTTTTTTTCGAACTCAAAGTGAGTAACCCTAAGCTTATTTCTTTGACTTTTTGATTTTGATTCGTGTTTATGTTGATTTGAGTTTTGATCATGTTCTTTGGATGGAAACAGGATTTATTTTGATGTTTTTCATTGTTGATTGAGTTTGGATTATCCTAGGGTTTAGGGTTATTCATGATCATGCAAGCTTAAGGTTGGAAGTATGTTTTTCTTGGATTGTTTATATTTGATTTTAGTGGTTTTAATCTCTAATAACGTTTATGAGAGTGTTCTTGCTCATCTTGGATGAGATGAAGAGGAAGTACGTTGGTTACAAGCTAGGGTTTTCGCAATTAATGCATGGTTTGAATTATTTTGGCATTAAGTATGTTGTTTGATTATATTTGGATGCAAAATGAATCTTGGATATGTTCTTTGACTTTAAAAAAACGATTTGGTGCGATTCTTGAAAAAGGATGGATTATGAAAATTCTTTAATTGATTGTAAAGGATCGTTTTGCTCATTGATACAAGTAAATAAGATCATGGATGTATTTTGAGTGGACTTGAGAAAGAGAAGAATTGAAAATTTGATGTATATAATTATGGAGTGAAATTGAGTATTATGGCTTTGTATGATGATGAGAGGGACCAAAGCTTCGTTACTTGATTTTAAAGAGTGATTTTAGGCGAGGATTTGTGTGAAAAGAGAGGAGGAAGCAAGGCAGTGTGGCTGTGAACTGACAGAAAACAGGGAAACCTTTGCCAATAAACTGGTAATGATTAGCTCAGCCAAAAATTATGATTTTTGATAGAAAGATAGATCAGTGAGTTATCTTTCAAATGCCTTTTGAATCACCTCTAAGGTCTATGGAAAAAGTTATAACCATTTTGCTAGAACTATGCAGGTCAGATCAAAACCGACACACTTGTATTTTAGCCATATTTTGGAAACCCTATCGTGGGAATCATGTTTTGTTTCTGAATGAAATTTTTTCAGGACTTCTTAAGCTTTCTATATTGGGGTATTAGGTCTCAAGTGGAGGTCGGGAGATCAGGTTATGAGTCATTTACTTTAGCCCCTATTACACCCTTACGTTTTCTTTTACTAAAGTGTTAACTATGAAAATAAATACATTTGCTAACTATATATTCTTATAACAATAATTTTGTACAGAATTAGGGTCTAACCTATCATTTTCTTTCCTTTTGTGCATGATCATACTCAGTGACATTTCATTAAAAGTCTCAGGCATGTTCATTGTCTGTATCTTTATAAATCAGTACATATTTATCAAAATTATAATATTTTGGTAAGCATATCAATGAATCAATTTAATTATTGATTTGTCACATAATTAGTAAACCAATCAGTTATCAATTACCAAACATTGCCCTTCAGTTACCTGCGCAGCTGCGGGCCATATCCCCCGATCGGCTTCGCAGGTGTACACTTATCTTCAGATCGTAACAGTTATTAGAGATTCACTATCATATAATAATTGACAATACAGCTTTATATTTATCTCATTCCCTGTTTTAAATTAAAATGAATTACAATGCGGACCCAACTAGTTCTTCCATGAACGTTTAACAATATAAGAATGCATGTACTGAGTTTCGGGTCACAGTTCGAAATGTTTTTATGTTTTATTTTGGGCAAATATTTAGTGAATCGCTCTCAGGCTGGCAGACTAATTGAAGATGCTTTTAGCACTGTATTGTGAAATATTTTGATGTTGGAACTGTATACTCTACAAGAGTTACTATATTTTGGTATAAACCTTGAGATACTTGAATAGTTTGACGTTAGAACTATTCATATATGGTTTGATGTGTTGTGATTGTGTGAATGTCTTGTGATGGTTAACATTGTTTAGTGTTGCTATATTTAAAGTTTACAAGCAAAGCGTTATCCTTTTTTTTGGACGGCGGTAATGCCCCCATCGTTTGGAATAATTTTTCTAATTGATAAAACTAAAAAGAGAACGCAAACAGTGAATTATGTACATTTTGGGTGTTACATGAACAGTTCATAGTAATAGGTCACTTCATCTAATAGAACCACAATGTTTGCAACCCACTCGAAACTATCAGTTTACTGGGTCAGATCAATGCAACTTATGGTTAAGTTACAGAGACCAGTTCACGAGTTTTACCAAAATGATTATGGCCAACTTGTCAAACTTCCCACCCCTATTCAGTTCTTAGTTTCTCATATCTCAACATGGGATGTTTCCCATTGTCTTTTATTCTTGTGGTTACTGGTCTTCTCATATCGTAGTTTCTTGTACCTCAATAAGGAAGATTCCTAGCCCATCATGAAAGGAATCGTCTATGATTAGTCATCACATCTAGTAATCATGGATTTTATAATTGTGGCTTTCGATAGATTGAGGATATTAAGTTTTCGATTAATTTTGCGTCATCAAAGCTTATACCATCATTGGATTTCATAATTTTTTTTTTAAAAAAAATCCAAGTATCTCAACTCAACAAAAAACTAAAGATCTGACAATCATAAATAATAGCATTTAAAATTTTATTTTAAAAATGACACAATTATTAGCCAAGCAAACAACTTTGACAACATCTTCTTTAATAGGGTCAAATGCAATACAGTTAGAAGACTAAAATCACTTCTGAGCATCAACCATAGAGTGTCTTTTGCAAGGTTCGGACTTTCTTCTGGACCTCCCACTTGGTACAAGATCGACTATTGCGAATTGTTGAGCTTTGACTCAATTGATATGAGAACTTTCTCCTCGACGTGATGGGCTGAGTTCTTGCCTCGTAAGAAGTACCCACCAATTTCACATAAGAGATTAGTGTATTTCATAATAATAGTTCCTGTTGTTACATCAAAGAGTTAGTTATACGGAATTAATTGTATAATTGGATGGTTAATTAAGTTACAGAGATCAATTCACAAGTTTTACCGAACGAAGATTCTACCATCATTAAAAAAAATTTCAATTATTATATTTAAATTTGTTAATAATCCTTGATTTTGTCCTAATAAATTCCAACTGTTGCTTTAGCTTGACCTAGCACTAATTTTACCGGTGGTTTTCTGATCCACCGACTAATCCCAGCAAATCACCACTCCTCGCTCTTAATAATTCTCTCTCCTCCAGTCCTCGCTCTCACACCTACCCTAACTAGTGCACCGCTTGGAAACCCATAAACTAATCATCAGCATATACTTTAGGAAGAAGCATCAGCAAAATTTATGGAGACTAGCCCACAGCTTGGCAGCCGTCGAATTTGTGAGCCCGTCAACATACAACTAAGAAGCTAGAGATGATAATGAAGAAAAGTGATGATATAATTATAGTGTTCGAGGACACCATCATTATGAAGAAATATCAACAAATTCATACTTCTTATGTGCTTCAGGCCTATGTGCTTGGCTATGTTTACAATGGAAGGGTGGGCTCCAACCAATCCATACTTCTTCTGCTTCAATTTTTTTTTTTTTTTTAAAAAAAAGAGAGACTGAGGGAGAGAAAGCAGAGGGGGAAGATAAAGATATTTGGCAGACGTGTTCCATGAAAACAGGTGTGGAGGAGAGAGAAATAAAAGGTTAACTGGTTTAATAGGTCACCAATTATCAATTTAAATGGTTTAGATTGATTCTTATAATATCGACGGCTTGTGTTTGTCAATTATCATAATTGGAATAGAATTCAATTATGATAGAATTTTACTTTACCGAAATGATTATAGCTAACTTGTCATATTTCCATTGTCTTTTATTCTTGTGTTCACCAATCTTCTCATGTCTGAGTTTCTCATATCTCAATATGAGAGAACTGAAATAAAAGTTTAGGAAGACTCCTAGCCTACCGTGGGAGGATCTACAATTAGTTACGACATCTAGTAATTATTCTTGTGTTCACCAATCGTAGTGCATTTAAATCATTTTTTAAAAAATGACACAATTTTTAGCCAATCAAACAACTTTGATGGCATCTTCTTTTGTTAGGGTCAAAAGCAATAAAATTCGAAGACTAAAAACACTTATGAATATAAATCATAAAAGTGTCTTTTGCAAGGATCGAACTTCCTTATAGAACATCTAGTTAATAACAATAGTGAATATTGCGAATTACTGAGTTTTCCCAGCCAGATGGGCTGAGTTTTCCCAAGTAGGAAGTAGCCACCAATTTCACAGGAGATCAGTGTATTCAGTAGTTGTTCATGTTAGAAATTAATAATTTGACCGAGTCAACCTATCCAAAAATAGTAGTTGAGATAATTATCAAATGTTTATGTAATATTTTGAAAAGGTACATATGAAACATGCTGAAAATCTTTAGTAATTTGAGTTAGAATTCCGAATTTATCTTTTTTATGTGACAAAAAGCTTTCTTTCATTATGTTCTTCTATGTTTTTTTTTTTTAAAACAATACACTGTTTAAACAATTAAGCGTATAAATATTGAATACCTTGAAAGACTAATTATTAAATACTATTATTTGATAGTTAATCGTTAATGAAACCGTTAATAATTTTATTATTAAAACAGTTAATTTTACCAACGGCATCTGAAAGAATGACGGAGTCAATGTTTGCTTTTCTTTCTTATATGATCATAATTCATAGGAATCCCTATTTAAGCCTGACATGAATCCCAAAAAGACTGCATTTCATTAGGTACTCCGAGGAGTTTATACTCTCGGGGCTGATGTTGCACTAAGTCACCAGAAACATGTCACCTTTGTTAAATTGTTTTAATTTATTTTCTTAATACAAGCCCAGATAATCTATTGCGGTTACTTTTTTTAAATTATTTATAATAAAAGCTCAGGCAACTGATTGCAGTTACATTTTTTTAATTATTTATAAATTAAAGTTCACGTTTCTCCAGAGGTGGTGGACGGTCTTTCTTTGTAAAAGCAATTCATGTTTGCAATGGTTATAATATAAAGATTTGTAGTATAATATCTAGCCCAAAAAATAGTACATAGTGTAATAATCTGTAGATTTATTATTTCCTACTGTTATCTAACTAATTTCTCTCTATTATCATCATCACTATTCATTATTGCAGTTTAATATTTTGGAGATTGTCTCTCTCTCTCTCACTTAATGTTGTTATCACTGATACATGATCCATTGCTTTCAAGTTGTACAATAATTTGTATTTTGCAGGTCCTTTCATGGTTCCCTTCTCTCTATTTCCCTATTTCTATCTACATAAATAATTTTTGTTAATTAAATTTTTTATAAACAAATTGTCAAGGGTGATGACAAACATGAAAGTTCCTAAAGTTTTGAAGGAGAAATCACAGTGAATAATTTGTGGGGGCTCAATGAACAAACTAAATTTGACATAAAGTCCTCAAGCAACAATTGAACAAATTGAATTCTCACAGTGAACATCCTTTAGTGTTGTAATGAACTTAAGTGTCCCTTGTCGATAATTACCAAGCTCCAATTTTATGGAGGGCAATAATGGATTAGCTAATGAACAAAATGAATTTTTGAGA
This sequence comes from Lophocereus schottii, assembly GCA_002740545.1. Classification (NCBI taxonomy): domain Eukaryota; kingdom Viridiplantae; phylum Streptophyta; class Magnoliopsida; order Caryophyllales; family Cactaceae; genus Lophocereus; species Lophocereus schottii. Next base: position 3,634 of record NCQV01111198.1, on the reverse strand, counting down.
TGAACAAAGTTGCACGACATGCGAGGATGGTAACGAGTAACCTAAATACTTAATGAACAATTTTAGTTACATAGTGAACATGGCTTATTTGACTATAGTGAACAAGCTTATTGAGCCAGTGAACAAATAGAAGTGAAATAGTGACAGAGTAAAGTTTGAGATGTACTAGTCCAAGTATAGAAATGAAGAACATGATGAAATATATTATATGAACTCAACTTTGGGAATGAGCTAACAAGTGATTTAATAAACAATATTATACACTTATTTAGTTATAGTGAAAAAAGCTCACTAACCTAGTAAACTATACCCCCGGCACAGTGAACAAGTTGAAGTTTACTAATAAACGTATCTAAGTGGCACAATGAACAACCTCAGTTTCCTAAGGTCTCTTGAACTCGACAAGTGGCGTACAATATAATAAAGATCTCCGAGTGTACCATGTTGACGAAAAAATGAACAAATCAAATACACTTGCTTATAGTTTTGTAATCAAAAATGTCTTAATCTTTAGGTTGGCACTTTGTATTAGTGCAAGGTTTGCATGAACAAATCCAAAGAGACAACTCTGAAGTCAAAGTGCTAGTGCTATCGGATTTTATGGTCTTCGATCTGCCTTCCTCATATGTATATCTTTTCTTGTTACAATCATTGTAGGATCTCAAAACTTGTTGTCAGTATCAAGCAAAATAATAGTACCTTGCTTCATTTATCGTGAATAACTTGCTTGGCATCAAACCTGAAAAAGAAAGGAAGAGCAAAGAGCCAGTGAACAATCACAACATAGCCAATGAACACATTTGCCAATTCTGATGAATAAACACTAGACATCCAATGAACAAATATTTTATGTTGTGTGAACAACTTGAGGATGTTGTACTTAACAAATGTTTTGAAAAACATCCGCTGGCTAGTTTAGAGTACCCTAAACTCTAAGAGACCCGTAGGATACAATTAGCAAACAAAATTAGATGGCCTATATTTCAACGTCTAGGATCAACTTCCTATGACGAACTCACCTCAGGACTTGAGACAACCATGAGAAACTTGCATGTGCTGGCTTCGGGTGATTAACGAACACATGTAGTAATTAATGATCGGATGCTTGTGTTGCCTTTAGGACGAACTACCATATGAATGTATCATATATGTTTGAGAAGATCCTATATTGCTAGCAGCTTCTCACCTTGCCATTATAATGAGTTGAAAGGATGGAACTTTTGAAGTTTAATGCCTCTTCTTGATCATGTAAATGAGTATTTGTTCTTAATCTTTTTGTCCATGGCTTATTGAGATAAGCACATGATTCAATTGTTGTTTATTCTTGTCCATTTTCTTCAACATTGGAAGGAAGAATTAAGCATCGCGTAGATTCAACAAGCAATAGGGTTGAAAATGGTGAAAAGTTTAAGCCTACAAAATTGTCCTATTGGAATTTTGTGGGAAAGAAGAGAAATAATGTGCATCCAAGAAGGCGAAAGAAATAAAGGAAGTGTTGAAAGACGAGGAGAGAGAAGAAAGAAGCATGGTGGTGGGCGGAGGAAACTGCTGCATGTTGCATTGCTACATGAGAAGTTATTAGGTTTTGTGTATTTTTTTTAAAAAAAATATATTCCATCTTGTAAAATCATTGATGACTTTGACCTGGCATTATCTACTCCCAGAAAGGGTATTGCAAAAAGACTGCCGTCGGTCTGCTTGCAATTCTAAAAAATTATTGGCAAACACTGACGCCCGACATAAAGCTTATAATTCGCAACGATGAAGGGTTCCAATGAAGGCCGCAACAAATGGCCCTATGATTGTGAGGCCCATTATAGGCCCTTATTATAGCCCATGATGAGTGCCCCCAGCCCAAAGGCGCTATACATAATTTGCAATGCTAAAATATTACCATATGTTTGCGAGGTAGTCGTGCAACGTGGCAGCCCACCTCACAAATAATTTATTGAAATCCAATATATGACATGCACAAGTGGTCTGTCTTAATTCGTGCTCGGCATGATCGCGTTTCGTCAATTTTATGGTCAAACACTCGACGTCTGTTTAACTAATTGATAAAATTCATCAATAACACTGAGTAGACGGCTAAAACAAAAGTCAGTAAACATTTTGAAATACTTTGTATGGTTATTTACCGTAAAATTGAAATGAAGATTGACATGTAGTACGTAAAATTGTGTCCAAATCTCAGAGAGTACATAATTAAGTCAATGTATGAGACTCTTTCCCTTTTAATGTGTAATATAAATATTTGATACCAAATTGGGTGACGTTATTGTACATATATGAGTCATATAGGAATAAACTCAACCAAATATCTCACAGAAGCGCAATAAAAAATGATCTAAAAAGCTTTATAATGAATGATATTCTAACTTTTAATAAGGAGGAAATTCCATGCGTGGTACTCGTTAATTCAGCTGGTAAAGTATGTAAAAGTTATCACTAACGCTTAGATTTAAACCTATTTATGTCGACATTTACATCTCATTTGAATAGCAAAATCAGAAGTTGCGTACAGTAATATTTTACATTTGAAGAATAAACATCCATTTAAATGATAATCTTCAAATTAGCCACCAGAAGATGGCTTTGGGCTGCACATACATTGTTTTACAAAATTACATCTAAATTTAATTGGAAACATGGTAAAGTTTTTCAATACTCATAAACTCATTGTCCCGTTGCTGTTTTACCCTGATTATTCCATCTCAATAGACTGACAACATTTTAGTCCAATGCTCCTCTTGCCGTGGGTATTTATCCCTTGAAGGCACAACCTCCTTCCTGCTTGTGCGAGTTTCAATGGATCCCATATTGGTCTAATTATTCACGGGCTAAGTTTGCAGTAGCAGATTGGTGTTGTTGCTGTTGTTCCACAGTCCCCATTCAAGTTCGAATATGGGGGTACCTTCCTTTACCAAATTATTGGGAGAGGTAGGGGGGTGTGTGAGTTTGGACCTTGGATCTTGGCAGCTTTGTCCTTCTTCCCTTAGACTGGTTAACTTATTGGGTTTTTTCCTGAAATAGGAATCCAATAGGTAGCCTATATTTATCATTGTAAAAAAAAAAAAAAATTGCATTAGGCTTAAGTATATCCATAGTGTAGTATTAATTCAAATAGAAAAATCCGCTCACTATATCATTAAATGGAAAAAAAAAAGGTCGATCTCATTCACATATAATATTAAGATAAGCTGTCTTGTTTATTTAAAAATGAAAAATGAAAAACCTAGGACACTACCAACCGTAACTAGCATAGGACATGTAACATGTGTAGACCTGGCAAAACTGATCCGAAACCCGAACCGAATGACCTGGATTCATACCCGAACCGACACCCGAAATAGGATGAACCGATTTGGACCCGAACACCCAAAGTAAACCGATCCGTAACCGAACGAAACCCGAATTATAGCGCGATCCGAAATTACCCACACCCGAAATGACCCGACCCAATTCAAACTCGAACCGAAGTGACCCGAAAATGGACAACCCGAACCTGGCCCGAACCGCACCCATTTTAAAACCGATCCGATTCCTACCCGACTCAATTTGGCCCGAATTAAACCTGAACCCGAGTATACCCGACCCGAATATGATCCGAACCGAAGCATACTCATAAATCATA
>NCQV01111195.1:1871-13837 GCA_002740545.1 Lophocereus schottii | reverse complement strand
CTTTTGCATGTAAGCCATCCATTAATTTTAAACTATTCTCTAAGGTTTCTATCAATTTCTCGAACCATTGGCGCTTAGAAGCGTTACAGGTAGAGTAATAATCTTACTTAAGGAAAGGCTAATTAATTGTGAAATTTGGGTTGGCGAGAACATTACATCCATAACCTATTCCTGGTGAAGAAGGAGATGGATGATCATTGATAACTGGTTCTGCTATAGGTGACCTGAATCGATAATTTTGTGATTTTTTCGTAAGAATGCCTCTGTCTGAGTGGAAATCAAAAATTGATTTCCTGTTAGTAGAAGTACCTGGGAGATTAGTAGGTTCATGAAAAGAGCGGAATCTTAAGAGGATTCCTCTACGATTTGCTCAATATCATTCATTTGTTTGGATTTGTCATGAGAAGCAGATTGGGCATCTTCTAGCTTAATAGCGTATGGAATTGTAATTTCAACACATTTGAGAAGTTTCGGAGCAGACTTGAGGCTTATCATCCTCAATTTGTAATAAAATTCTTTCTTTTTAATTTGAATGTAAAGTACTCAAAAATTTTATATCGAGGTTTGCAGACATTAATCGAAAATAGACTCTGTACATAGTTGCAAAGTTTTTGAAATCATGAAACATGTCTTGAATATGCACATCAAGTTTCAAGGCTTCAGGTGTCATGGGGCATGAAAGGTCAACATAGAAGTCTAGATCACAATTAAAGCAAATTGGTCTGTTATTTATATTGGTATTAATCATGGCTAATAGAGCTGATTTGTATTTCTTCAACCTTTTATTCCTTAAAGCCATAAAAATTGGTGCGTTCATCCCTTTTCTTACAAAAGGTTTAACAGCAACTTGTAATAATCCAATATGTATAAAATGGAATTTGTCCTTTAAATGTATCTGAATAGCTTCTAGCTTGATCAAAGAAATATTTTGTAATTCATTTTGTAAACTCACAATTTCTTCATGAGTTGTGACTAAAAAAACAGTTTGAAAGCTAAATGTGCCAATTTTGTAAATAGTTTCAATATTGACTTTGGGAATATCCCATTTGTGCAAATTGTCAGGAGACAGAGCCTTAATAAAGTCATTTGTCCTAATCTCATTACTATTCACTATATCACTATTACGACTATTTAGTCTAAAAGACAACAATTTCCTGAACTTACTAGCCATTACTATGTTTTGCGCATATGCAGTGATGATGAAAGCGTACTCCCACCGTGTAGATTAAAGACAGGACCACTGGGACCACATCACTCAGCTGATGAGCAGGTTTACAACTATTTAAGGGCTGACCAACACCTATCAAATATCATACACAGACAGACAGATTAGTGGCTCCGATGCCAGAGGGGAATAGGATAAGAAAAAACACAATGAAATTAAAACTTATTATACAAAAGTTTAGAATACAAAAGAAAAGTTAGAGAAGTTTAAGACTTAAAAGAAGCTTAAAAGAACTTACAGATAATTTTGTAGTAATAATAAACTTACAAGTTGTCAATTTTTTAACTTGTACAAAACTTGTACAGAAATTGGTAAGTTTGAAGAAAGCGAAAATTCTAAGAGGAGAGAGAGAAGATTCTTTTGATTCATGATCCCAATATTTTCTGCCATTCTTGCGATCAGATATTCTTCAAATGAAATGTCCACCTTTTTTAAAGCTGAGAGGAGCCCAACAGTAGAGGCAAAATTATCCTGATTTGTCTTCATTTCTCACGCTCCGAGAGCAAGGTTCATTTGTCAAAAGTAACTGTTTCACACTGTGCAATATTTGAAAAATTTATTCGTGCGTACTATTTATGAACAGTGCTGTGTCAGGATTATAGATGAATAGTGAAATGTCAGGGGACAGTAGCGAGTAGTGCCTACTAATAGTTTTGTCTTTACCTGCAAAATAAACATTTTGTTAAGATAATTGCCTTTACTTTTACCAAAGGTCAAGACCTTTGTGGGCTCTTTTCTTTTGTCTTTATTTTTATTTTGTCACAGATCATAAGGATCTTGAGAGTTATGTAGATCACAAATCCACGGTTTTGTAGTTAACTGTGCTGAAGTTGAATCATTGCCAGAGTCCTCATTGTCAAGGAGTTTTTGTAAAAAGATTTATCGCATAGCGGGGTCATCCTTGATAACTTCGAGGATATGATTTAGCAAGCTAATTCTATATTTTCTTTTCCGCAGAGTTTGGTTTTGTACTCGTTCCACCATCTGACTTTGTAGATTCGAACAACAGACATGACAAATGAGTTAGCAAGCTTTTGCATGTCAGTTATCCATTCCTTTTTGATCTTTTCTCTAAGGTTTCTATCAATTTGTTCAAACCATTGGTGGTTGCAAGCATTACTGGTAGAGTTAGAAACTTCCTTAAGGAAGGCCAATCCGTTGTGAAATTTAGATTTGTGAGAACAATGCATCCATATCCTGTTCCTGTTGAAGAAGGAGATACAGGATCAATGATAACTGGTTCTGGTATTGGTGACTTGAACCAATAATTTTATGGTTTCTTTGTGGGGATGCCTATGTCTGAGTGGAAATCAGAAAATGATTTCCTACCAGTAGAAGCACCTAGGAGATTAGTGGGTTCACGCAAAGAGCAGAATATTCAGAGGACTCTGCTATCGGGTTCCTCTATGATTTGCTTAATATCGTTCATTTGTTTGGATTTGTCATGAGAAGCATATTGGGCATCTTCTAGCTCAATAGCTTCTGGAATTATAATTCCATCCCAATTGAGATGTTTTAGAATAAAACATGAAGCTTATCATTCTTACTTTGTAGTAAAACTATTTCTTTTGAATTTGAACATAAAGTACTCAAAAATTTTGTATTGAGGTTTGTAGACATTAATCTAAAGTAGAGTCTGTACATAATTGCAAAGTATTTGAAATCATGAAACTCGTTGCCTTGAATATGGACATCACGTTTCAAGGCTTCAGGTGTCACGGGACATGAAAAGTCAACACAAAAGTCTAGATAGCAATTGATGAGAATTGGTCTGTTATGCATATTGGTATTAATAATGGCTAATAGAGGCGATTTGTAATTCCTCAACCTTTTATCTCTTAAAGCCATGTAAATTGGTGCGTTAATCCCTTTTCTTATAAAAGGTTTAACAACAACTTGTACTAATCCAAAACACATAGAATGAAATTTGCCCTTTAAATATATCTGAATGGCTTCTAGTTTGATCAAACAAATAGTTTGTAATCCATTTTCTAAACTCACTATTTCTTCATTACTTTTGATTGAAAAAGAACTTTGAAAACTAAATGTACCAATTTTGTAAATTGTTTCAACATTGACTTTGGGATTATCCCATTTGTGGAAATTGTGAGGAGACGGGGCATTAATAAGGTAATTTGTCTAAATCACATTACTGTTCATATATCACTATTATTACTATCTAATCTAAAATACAATAATTTCCTGAACTTACTAGCCATTGCTATATTTTGTGCATATGCAGTGATGACAAAAATCTAGTCCCGCAGTAGATTAAAGACGGGACCACCTCAATCGGCCAACCAATGGCTTAACAGCTGATCAACGGCTGACCAACACCTATTAAATATCATGCACAGATAAACACATAAATGGCTTTCACACCAGAGGGGAACAGGATCAGAAGAAACGCACTGAAATTAAAACTTCATTAAACAGAAGATTATAAGAAAAAAGAAAACTTACAGAAATTTAGGACTTAAAAGAAACTTAAGGAAACTTATAGATAATTGTAGTAGCAATAAAATTACAAATTGTCGATTTTGTTACGTGTATAAAATTTGTACAGAGATTGGTAAGTTTGAAGAGAGCAAAAATTCTAAGAGGGGAGAGAGAAGATTTCTCTTATTCCTGATCCTAAAATTTTTTACTATTTTTGTGATCAAATAATTTGAAATGCTTTCTTCAAATGAAATGTCTACCTTATATGGAGCTGAGAGGCGCTCAATAATAGATGCGAAATGATGCTGATTTGTCTTCATTTGTTACACACCGAAAGCAAGGTTGGATTTGTCAAAACGTAACTGCTTCACACTGTGCAACTTTTGAAAAATTGCTTCGTGAATACTGTTCATAGATAGTGCTTTATTGGGACTATAGATGACTAGTAAAATGTCAAGGGACTGTAGTGAATAGTGACTGCTAATAGTTTTGTCTTTACGAACAAAATAGATTTTTTGTTAAGATAATCGCCCTTATTTTTGCCAAAGGTCAAGGCCTTTGCGGGCTCTTTTCTTTTGTCTTTATTTTTATTTTGTCACAGATCATAAGGTTCTTGAGAGTTCCGTAGATCACAAATCCTCAGTTTTGTAGCTAACTCCACTGAACTTGAATCACCACCTGAGTCCTCATTGCCAAGGAGGTTTTCTAAAAAGGTTTGTCTCATAGCGGGGTCGTCCTTGAGAACTTTAAGGATATGAGTCGGCAAGCTAACTCTACATTTTCTTTTCCGTAGAATTTAGTTTTCTACTCATTCCACCATTTGACTTGGTAGATTCGAACAATGGACAGGGGAAATGAGTTAGCAGGCTTTTGCATGTCAGCTATCAATTCCTTTTTGACCTTTTCTCTAAGGTTTCTAGCAATTTGCTCGAGCCATCGGTGCTTGGAAGCATTACAGGTAGAGCATAATCTTCCTTATGAAAACTAGTCAATTGTAAAATTTAGGTTTGTGAGAACATTATATCCATATCTTATTCTTGGTGAAGAAGGAGATGGGGAATCATTGACAACTGGTTCTGTTGTAGGTGAGCAGAACCGATAATTTTGTGGTTTTTTTTTGTAGGGATGCATCTATCTGAGTGGAAATCAGAAAATAATTTCCTACCAGGAGAAGTACCTGGGAAATTAGTAGGTTCAGGAAAAGAACAGAATCTTAAGAGAACTATGCCATCGGGTTCCTTTATGATTTGCTCAATATCATTCATTTGTTTGGATTTGGCATGAAAAGCAGACTGGGCGTCTTCTAGCTTAATAGCTTTTGGAATTGTAATTTCATCCCATTTGAGAAGTTTGGAGTAAAAACTTGAGGTTTATCATCCTTAATTTGTAATAAAATTCTTTCTTTTGAATTTGAAGGTAAGGTATTCAAAAATTTTGTATTGAGGTTTGTAGACATTAATCGAAAATAGACTCTGTCCATAATTGCAATGTTTTTGAAATCATAAAACTCATCGCCCTTAACATGCACATCAAGCTTCAAGGCTTCATGTGTCATGGGATATGAAAGGTCAACACAGAAGTCTTCATAGCAATTGAAGAAAATTGGTCTATTATGTACATCGGTACAAATCATGGCTAAGAGAGATGATTTGTATTTCTTCAACCTTTTGTCTCTTAAAGCCATGTAAATAAGTGCGCTAATCCCTTTTCTTATAAAAGGTTTAACAGCAACTTGTACTAATCCAATATGCATAAAATGGAATTTGTGCTTTAAATGTATCTGAATGGCTTCTAGTTTGATCAAAGAAATAGCTTGTAATGCATTCTGTTAACACACGATTTCTTCACGAGTTTTGATTGAAAAGTGGTTTAAAAGCTAAGTGTACCAATTTTGTAAATAATTTTAATATTGACTTTGGGAATATCCCATTTGTGGAAATTGTCAGGAGACAGGGCCTTAACAAGGTCATTTGTATTGATCTCATTATTATTCACTATATCACTATTACGACTATCGAGTCTAAAAGACAATAACTTCTTGAACTTACTAGCCACTGGTATACTCCGTGCATATGCACTGATGATAAAAGTTTACTCCTGCAATGTAGATTAAAGACGGGACCACCTCACTCGGCTGATAAACGGCTTTACAGTTGATCAACAACTGACCAACGCCTATCAAATATCCTGCACAGATAGACAAATAAGTGGCTCTAATAGCAGAGGTGAATAGGATGAGAAGAAACGCACTGAAATTAAAACTTTACTAAACAGAAGTTTAAAGTACAAAAGAAAACTTATAGAAATTTATGACTTGAAAGAAGCTTAAGAAAACTTACCGATAATTTCGTAGCAACAATAAACTTACATGTTGTGGATTTTTTAACTTGTGCAAAACTTGTACAGAGATTGGTAAGTATAAAGAGAGCAAAAATTCCAAAGGGAGAGAGAAAAGATTTCTTTGACTCTTGATCCTAAAATTTTTTGCTATTTTTGCAATAAGATAATTTGCAATGCTTTCTTCAAATGAAATGTCTACCTTATATAGAGCTGAGAGGTGCTCAATAATAGAGGCGTAATAATGCTGATTTGTCTTCATTTGTCACGCACGGAAAGCAAGGTTGCATTTGTCAAAAGGTAACTGCTTTACACTGTGAAACTTTTGAAAAATTTGTTCGTGCGTACTGTTGATGAATAGTGCTTTGTCAGGACTATAGATGAATAATAAAATGTCGGACGACTATAGTGAGTAATGCCTGCTGATAGTGTTGTCTTTACTTGTAAAATAAATATTTTGTTAAGATAATGGCCCTTATTTTTACCAAAGTTCAAGACCTTTGTGGGCTCTTTTCTTTTGTCTTTGTTTTTGTTTTGTCACAGATCATAAGGATCTTGAAAGTCATGTAGATCACTTATCCTCAGTTTGGTAGTTAACTCTGCCGAACTTGAATCATCGCCTGAGTCCTCATTGTCAAGGAGTTTTTGTAAAAAGATTTGCCTTATAGTGGGGTCACCCCTGAGAACTTCGAGGATATGAGTTAGTAAGCTAACTCTACATTTTCTTTTCTATAGAATTTGGTTTTATACTCGTTCCACCATTTGACTTTGTAGATTCGAACAACGGCCAGGGGAAATGAGTTAGCATGCTTTTTCACGTTAGCTATCCATTCCCTTTTGACCTTTTCTATAAGGTTTCTATGAGTTTGTTCAAATCATTGGCGCTTGGAAGTATTACTAGTATAATCTTTCCTAAAGAAAGGCCAATCAATTGTAAAATTTGGGTTTGTGAGAATATTATATCCATATCCTATTCCTGGTGGAGAAGGAGATGGAGGGTCGTTGATAACTGGTTCTGCTATGGGCGACCTCAACCAATAATTGTGTGATGTTTTTGTAGCTATGCCTACCACTGAGTGGAAATTAGAAAATGATTTCCTACTAGGAGAAGTACATGGGTGATTAGTACGTTCACGAAAAGAGCGGAATATTAAGAGGACTATGACGTCGGGTTCCTCTATGATTGTTAATATCATTCATTTGTTTGGATTTGTTGTGAGAAGCAGATTGGGCATCTTCAAGCTCAATAGCTTCTGGAATTGTAATTTCATCCCATTTGAGAAGTTTTGGAGTAAAAACTTGAGGCTTATCATCCTCAATTTGTAGCAAAATTGTTTCTTTTGAATTTAGACGTAAAGTACTCAAAACTTTTGTATTGAGGTTTTCAAACATTAATCGAAAATGGATTCTACACGTAATTGCTAAGTTTTTGAAATGATAAAAGTCTGTGTCATGGGATATGAAAGGTCATCACAGAAGTCTGGATAGCAATTCAAGAAAATTATTCTATTATATATATTGGCATTAATAATGGCTAATAGAGATGATTTTTCTTTCTTCAACCTTTTGACTCTTAAAGCCATGTAAATTGGTGCATTAATCCCTTTCTTATAAAAGGTTTTACAGTAACTTGTACTAAACCAATACACATAAAATAGAATTTGTCGTTTAAATGTCTCTGAATGGCTTCCAGTTTGATCAAAGAAATAGTTTGTAATCCATTTATAAAATCAAGATTTCTTCATGAGTTTTAATTAAAAAAGCAGTTTGAAAGCTAAATGTACCAGTTTTGTAAATAATTTTAATATTAACTTTGGGAATATCCTATTTGTGGAAATTATCAGGGGACAGGGCCTTAATAATGCCATTTGTCCTAATCTCATTACTATTCACTATGTCACTATTACGACTATCTAGTCTAAAAGACAACAATTTCCTAAACTTAATAAGCATTGCTATATTTTGTGCATATGCACTGATGATAAAAGTTTACTCCCACAGTGTAGATTAAAGACGAGACCATCGGGTCCACCTCACCCAGCTGACCAACGACTTTATAGCTGATCAACAGCTTATCAATGCCTATCAAATATCATGCACAGATAGGTAGAAAAGTGGCTCTGATACCAGAGGAGAACATAAGGGAAGAAACACACAGAAATTAAAACTTTATTAAACAGAAGTTTAGAATACAAAATAAAACTTACAGAAATTTATGACTTAAAAGAAGCGAAAGAAAACTTACAAATAAATTCGTAGTTATAATAAACTTACAAATTGTCGATTTTATAACTTGTACAAAACTTGTACAGAGATTGGTAAGTTTGAAGAGAGCGAAAATTCTAAGAGGAGAGAGAGAAGATTTCTCTCAATCCTGATCCTTAAATTTTTTGCTATTTTTACGATCAGATAATTTGCAATGCTTTCTTTAAATGAAATGTCCGCCTTATGTAGAGATTAGAGGGGCTTAATAACAAAGGCGAAATGATGCTGATTTGTCTTCATTTGGTATGCACCAAAAGCATGGTTGCATTTGTCAAAAGGTAACTGTTTTACACTATGCAACTTTTGAAAAATTTGTTTGTGCATACTGTTCATGAAAAGTGCTTTGTCGGGACTATAGATGAACAGTATAATGTCGGGGGACTGTAGTGNNNNGTGCCTGCCAATAGTGTTGTCTTTACCTACAAAATGAATATTTTGTTAAGATAATGCCCGTTATGTTTGCCAAAGGTCAAGATCGTTGTGGACTTTTTCTTTTGTCATTATTTTTGTTTTGTCACAGATCATAAAGATCTTGAGGGTCCTGTAGATCACATATCGTGGATTTTGTAGCTAACTCTACTAAACTTGAATCGTTGAGAACTTGAAGGATATGAGTTTGCAAGCTAACTCTACATTTTCTTTTCCGCAAAGTTTGGTTTTATACTTTTTCCACCATCTGACGTTGTAGATTCGAAGAACGGACATGGGAAATGAGTTAGCAAGCTTTTGCATATCAGCTATCCATTCCTTTTTGACCTTTTGTCTAAGGTTTCTATCAATTTGTTGGAACCATTGGCGCTTGCAAGCATTACTAGTAGAGTAATAATCTTCCTTAAGGAAAGGCCAATCAATTGTAAAATTTGGATTTGTGAGAACATCTCCATATCCTATTCCCGGTGAAGAAGGACATGGAGGATCATCGATAACTGGTTTTGGTATGGGTGACCTGAACCAATAATTTTGTGGTTTTTTCTTAGGGATGCCTAGTCTGAGTTGAAATCAGAAAATGGTTTCCTACTAGTAGAACTACGTAGGAGATGAGTGGGTTCACGAAAAGAGCAGAATCTTAAGAGGACGATGCCATTGGGTTCCTCTATGATTTGCTCAATATCGTTCATTTGTAAACTCTCGATTTCTTCATGAGTTTTGATTAAAAAAGCAGTTTGAAAGCTAAATGTACCAATTTTGTAAATAATTTCAATATTGACTTTGAGAATATACCAATTGTGGAAATTGTCTGGGGACAGGGCCTGAATAAGATCATTTCTCCAAATCTCATTAGTATTCACTATATCACTATTACGACTATCTAGTCTAAAAGACAACAATTTCCTGAGCTTACTAGCCATTGCTATATTTTGTGCATATACACTAATGATAAAATTCTACTCCTGCAGTGTAGATTAAAGACGGGACCGTCGGGACCACCTCACTTGGTTGACCAACAGCTTTACAGCTGATGAACGGGTTACCAACGCCTATCAAATATCATGCACAGATAGACAGATAAGTGGCTCTAATACTAGAGGGGAATAGGATGGGAAGAAACACACTGAAATTAAAACATTATTAAACAGAAGTTAAGAATACAAAAGAAAACTTGTAGAAATTTACGACGTAAAAGAAGCTTAAGAAAACTTACAGATAATTTCATAGTAATAATAAACTTACAAATTGTCAACTTCGTAACTTATACAAAACTTGCACAGAGATTGGCAATTTTGAAGTGAGCAAAAATTCTAAGAGGAGAAAGAGAAAATTTCTCTGATTCCTGATCACAAAATTTTTTGGTATTTTTGCGATCCGATACTTTGCCATGCTTTTTTCAAATGAAATGTCTACCTTATATAGAGCTGAGACATGCTCAACAGTAGAGGTGAAATGATGCTTATTTGTCTTCATTTGTCACGCGCCAAAACCAAGGTTGCATTTGTCAAAAGGTAGCTGCTTTACACTGTGCAACTTTTGAAAAATTTATTCGTGCATACTGTTCATGAAAAGTGCATTGTCGGGAGTGTAGATGAATAGTAGAATTTCGGGGGACTTTAGTGAGTAGTGCCTACCGATAGTGTTGTCTTTACCTACAAAATAAATATTTTGTTAAGATAATGGCCATTACTTCTGCCAAAGTTCGAGACCTTTGCGAGCTCTTTTCTTTTGTCTTTATTTTTGTTCTGTCACAGACCATAACGATCTGTAGATCGCAGATCTCCGATTTTGTAGCTAACTCTGTGAACTTAAATCGTCACTTGAGTTGTTATTGTTAAGGAGTTTTATAAAAAGATTTGTCCCACAGCGGGCTCATCCTTGAGAACTTTAAGGATATGAGTTTGCAAGCTCACTCCACATTTTCTTTTCCACAGAATTTGGTTTTGTACTCGTTCCACCATTTGACTTAGTGGATTCGAACAATGGCCATTGGAAATAAGTTAACAAGCTTTTGCATGTCAGCTATCCATTCTTTTTCACCTTTTCTCTATGGTTTCTATCAATTTATTCGAACCATTGGCACTTGGAAGCATTGCTGGTGGAGTAGTAATCTTCATTAAGGAAAGGCCAATCAATTATAAAATTTGGGTTTTTGGGAACATTATATCCATATCCTATTCCTGGTGAACAAGGAGATGGAGGATCGTTATTAACTGGTTCTGCTATGGGTGCCGTGAACCAATAATGGTGCGATTTTTTATAGGGAAGCCTCTATCTGAGCGGAAATCAGAAAATGATTTCCTACTAGGAGAAGTACATGGGAGATTAATAGGTCCATGAAAAGAGCGGAATCTTAAGAGGACTATGCCATCGGGTTCCTCTATGATTTGCTTAATATCGTTCATTTGTTTGGATTTGTCATGAGAAGTAGATTGGATGTCCTCTAGCTCAATAGCTTCTGGAATTGTAATTTCATCTCATTTGAGAAGTTTCAGAGTAAAAACTTGAGGTCTATCACCCTCAATTTGTAATAAAATTATTTCTTTTGAATTTGAAGGTAAAGTACTCAAAAATTTTGTATTGAGGTTTGCAGACATTAATCGAAAATAGACTCTGTGCATAATCGTAAAGTTTGTGAAATCATGAAACTCACCAACTTGATATGCACGTCAAGCTTCAAGGCTTCAGGTGTCATAGGACATGAAAGGTCAACACAGAAGTCTGGATATCGACTGAAGAAAATTGGTCTGTTATGTATAATTATATTAATCATGGCTAATAGGGAAGATTTTATTATGCATAATCATATTAATCATGGCTAATAGTGATGATTTGTATTTCTTCAACCATTTGACTTTGTAGATTCAAACAATGGCCAGGGGAAATGATGGATATCTACCCATGAATCTCAATTTAGACTAAGGGTTTGGTCAAGGTAATCAGGTTTTAACATCCCAAACCCAAGAACAACCCCCATTTTTGCTAGGAACATTGAAACAGTAGGTTCTAGGTTTAAAATAGTGCAGTAGATCCATTTTGGGAACCCAATATTTTTAAATTCGATGGGATGTAAGTCCAATATTTTGCTGTGAGCTTGAATTTCAAGATGTTAGCTTTCCAACAAAAAAAGGGTCAGCTCATTTGGACTTCGTTAACCCATTCAAGTCAGCCATTAAACCCAAACTATCCAGACTGTCTAGTTAAACAAGAATGTACTCGGTTTTGGGCATGTGATTTCATAAGCTTAATTGTGATTTAAGTCCTGTATTTT
>NCQV01111192.1:7458-20207 GCA_002740545.1 Lophocereus schottii | reverse complement strand
GAGAGTTCAAAGGAGCAAAGCTCAACTTCATTCAATATTCAAGCAAGATGTGGCTGGCCAAAGGGAGCCTTGGGGTTTTAATACAAAGATTCAAGTACAAAACATAGGCCCTAGGTTGCACTACAAGCTAAACTAGGCAAAAATACAAAGATCAAATCAAAGCATAAAAGGATAGATGCATCCTCCACTTGACACCTCTTCAATGTTGATCTTGAGGATGATGTGTCGACTTAGGGGCTAATGGAAGCTTCCTTGGCAGCTTAGTACTCTTCATGATGGCTCTTGCAATTGGCTAAGTATGGATTAGAGCAAAAATCACCTCACTCTTCTCTCCTTGTACCCGGCTGTGCATGGACTGGATAATAGAGTGTTTTGTGCCTTGTTTTGGTGGTTAATAGCTCCTCATGTGTGTAATTTGGCTGGGGTTTTTTATGGCCACTTGATAATATTTTTAAATTACTTTTAAACCATAAAAGTTTCAAACCAAATAGCGGAGAAATGGGCCACCAAGCAACTTCTTGTTTCAGCCGTAACCAGTTCAGCGCCAAGATGGAGCTGTTGACTTTGCTTGATGTTTTGAGGTATCAAATGATCTCCAAATGACTTGCAAGAGCTCTTGTTAGAACGCGAACGTCTTGAACTTAAACTTAGGCTTCTTGCAACCCCATTTTAGCCTTGGGAAGGTTAGGAAATAACGTGCACAATACTAGGCTTGTGCACGTCTAAAATTTCAGTTTTGACAAAATAATTCCCTTGCTCTCCTAGGCTGATTTCTTGCATCTTGGACATAAGAGTTGGACTTTTTGGGCTTCCTTGATGGCCTTGGATCATGATAGGAGATGGACCTCCATCGAAACCAGCGGCAAGTTCACAATGGCCATCCACTATTGCTGGGGACTCGCATTTGCCACTTGGACCTAATGCAGGTCATTAAATCCTTATCTACTCCACACTTTATAAATCTCATGTGATTTTATCTATGAGATTGTTATAATGAAGATAATTAGCATCATCACAAGATCATTATTGGTAATCAAGTAATATTTTCCACGTTTATAAAAATTTTATTAATAAAATAATTTAATTTTTAACCCCTAATAGTTTTCTTAGTTAGGTTGCCTTGCTAGAACTATAGAAGGAGAGCTTCTCCCTCTTATTTCAGAGGAGAACATCCTTTTTCAACTAGTGAGAACTCTATGCATTTTCCTCTAGACACCATAGTTAGGAGAAGCCATACTTCTCTAGACTTTGAGAAGCCATACTTCGCTAGACTTTCTTTCCCTCTGTTCACACAAATGCTCTAAAGAAACAAAACTCTGTTAAAATCTTTCATCAAACTCTTTTGGGTTGACTCAGCCTTCATCCTATGTCAACGCACTTAGGATGAAGCAATCACGTGATCATTGCTTTGTCAACCACTAGGAATGAGGTAGGTCCTAAGGGCCATTAATTGAAAGATAATAATTTGCTTAAGGTTTTCTTCGGTTCTTATATCCATGATCATCTTTCTCTTTGATCCTTAATGAGTTTATGTGAAGGAGTTATCACATCAAATTAAGCGTAAATGAGTTTACCTTAATCCTTCAATAGAAGGCGATCAAACTTTGGCTCTAAATCACTGGTCGAGGAAGAAACTCACTATGAGGAGAACCTTCATGATCTCACAGCCTAAGAGCCTTAGGGTTTAGTATAGAAAACTCTCTTTTTAGAATGATCATTTTTTTTTCTATGTACATATCTTTCCTCTTAGACTGGTCATATTAGACGAAATAGTCAAGGAACTAGAATTTCTGAAGTGGTTAAGTTGTCAACTTATAATATGGATTGGGCCTGCACCCCTTATGGGTGTAACATGCCCTAAACCCAACATCTCACACTCACCTATAAGGAAATTCTTATTTCCACCATAAGGAAAGCTTCTTTTTCTTTTGTTTCTACACAATCTTCATAATGGGCAAATAGATTGTGCGAGCAGCATATGTTTAGGAGATTTATGCTATACATTTGTTAGGAATATACAACTTCCCATTGAGAACCACACGTGAGTAGTTAGAAGTATACAAGTACCTTAGATTATTTCAATCTCATTAAGATGTCTCACTTTAATCTCATCAAACTATCATATTTCATATTCACAATCATGACTCATATGTCATAGTTAGTGCACTGGTGAATAGAAATTAATGAGTTTCTGTGAATAATCTTCCTCTTCTCACAAGACCCATGACCAAATCCAACTTGTTTTTATAGATATGTCTCATCATACCAAATCACTCATGATCCTTTGGCAACACACGAAGATAACGAACATTGAATCGAGTCTTAAGTAACTAATTGGAGTCTTGAGGGTCTAAATATAATGCCATAACCTTATGGGGTCTCATACAAATATATGTAGAGATCTAACTTATATTAGCCCAATTGGTTTTCTGTTGCACACATGATATGAAACATATGCTACAACATTCTCTTATTCCCCATGGAACGTATGTCTTTTGGTTCTTTAACCAGAATGTTGTACAGATGATATTTGGACAGCTTATTGTCCAAACTGAGTTCCCAAATCTCACATTAAATTGAAATAATGTCTGACCTCTTCGAGGTAGACCAGGTAAAATTCATTGTTACCCCTATTTTATAATGACCTTTTGTCATTGTCAAAATGACATTCGTGATTTTAAGTAATAGTTCTCATGATTATCCTTCTGATAATTTTAATTAAAATCTTATGTCATCTCTCATTCGATACTGAAATGAATGGAAGTAGTTACCTATGTAAAAGAGCTAATCTCAAGTCTTCCTGACATGCTTTTTATATTCATGAACACACACGAGCATCCATGAATAAGAACGCATATTCGAACATTATAATCATAAGTGTATGCAAAATAACTTATTTGAATTTCATAATATTAGACAATCACTTGTGAATGTCTGGGAACACAATTAGTGAACAACATGCAAGGGCATAGTTGTCATCTGCGAAGACTGTTAAGATTTTATGTGCTTAACAAGCACATCCCCTTATTAGGGTTAGCTCAATGGCTCTACAACAATTTCCTTCATAGGAAAATTCTTTACATTCAATCTCTTTATGTGTCACAATGTCGTTTACAAAATTGAACCTTATTTCCAATCTATTTGGTCTTATGACAATATTTAAGGTCCTTAGTACATGTGATTATAGCTTTTCCCAGTAAACCATTACTGGACAATACTATTCGGCCCACCGACCAAAAAATCCAAGTATCTTTTGACTAAACAGAATCTTTCTCCTTTAAGAATAGAGCCATAAACTCTTCTTATAACATGGCAACATATAACTAGTTCTTGCCGCTTTAACACCACTGCTAAGTTGGATGACATATTTGGAGGTTCATTTCTCATCTAAATCTATCACAGTCATGACCATTGCACCCTTTTGATGCAAGTTGTTTCCTATATGCCAAACGCACATGATTGGAAGTTCCTTTCAGGTTCCTCATGACTTAACTATCTACCGCTATGCTAGTTGCAGGTCTAGTTGATATCTATGAAAAGATACCATCTTTAATATGCAAGACATCATGCATTATACTTCTAGCGATACCTAACAAAGCAAATTCTACTTATTAGTCCTGTTCTATTAGAGTGTGATACGTCTGTAAGCACATGGGTGACGTAGTATAGATTAAAAGATCGTCCTTAAGGATCAAAGTAATCTATCAAGTTCGTAGCCTACTAGAATTTACTAAGCGATAAATCCTTTCAAATCGTCAATTTAAATAAACTATTTAACTATTTCGATATTCAATAATGGAAAAACATCTAGAAATTTGATTCACCAAGTAAAGAGTCAGATCATGGATTAAGGCGTGCACTTTTCATAGAAAGAATGATTCAAAAAATAGCAATCAAATTGAATTTAGTTCTTTCTCTTGAAACAGACTGAAGTGCCTAAACAAATTCGACTAACACTCTCTCAAGTGTATTTGATTTAGCCTAGGTCAAAGATCTACGGATTGGTGAGTCCCCTCTTAACAAGCAATTCTATCTCGAGTTTTGCTAAACTAAGTTCTATCAAGGCAAACAAGTAGAAACTTTCACCTTACAGTACTTCATACTACTACCTAATATAAGTAAGAAAAATTGGCCCAATTCAACTCAAAACATTCCAATCTCAAGACAGACACAAGTCATCCCAAACATGACAAGTGCATAAGAATTCAAGGATAAAAGGTCTAACAATAATTCTATGGCTAACAAATCCCTGAATTAGAAAAAACTACTCACCCATGTTTCTGAATTCAACCAAAACAAGAGTTTAAAAGCAAATTCAAAAGAAGGAAGGAAAACTTTGCAACAATGGCAACCCTTAAATTGTGCAACAATCTTCAAGCTTCCAAGAGCAAGCTTTTCCCTTCCAATCTCAATGAAAACTACACTAAAGCTGAACTAAACTAAAAAGATGTGAAAGCAGGACTATGGTTGCTGAACTAGATCTCCACTTTTGCTCTAAAAACATGTCCCTTTAAGAAGCAATTGGATGAACCTTGACCGCACAATGAATGAAAACGAAGAGACTACCAGTCACCAGCTTACCACGATCCACCGCAAGCACAACGGTCTTACCGTGGCCTTAGCGGGAACCGAATTTTCTACTCTTCTCATACTTCACAGGCATGACATCACAGGGGCATCAGTGCGGGATCAACATGCATTCAAATGAGGGTCAAATGCTAGGTCCAAATGATCTAAAATCCTACAAATCACAAAAAAAAAAACCATACCGAAGCATAAAACAAGAGTAGGAGTATAAATTTTCGCATTAAGCACATAATTCTCCTAAAAACGTAGCAAAATGACCCTAAAATGCTATACACTTTTAGCAACTATTAACCTCCCCCATGCTTGAATCGATGCTTGTCCTCAAGCAACACTAAGACCAAAAATTATTCAAAACCTCCTTAGGATAGACATGGATAGCATCTCAATGGCAAGGCTAATCCAAAGTTAGCCTAAAAAGGCAGAAAAAGTCATTTGGCAAGTAGACTAGCAAATGAAATTTTCAAGCACCACTTTATATCTGACAATGTTAAATTTAAATCAACTCCCCCAAATCATCAAATACAATCCTATCAACATATGAAACAAATGGAGCTAGCAATACTGGTATAACCTCACTATAGTTATGTGTCACTCATCACTCATGTGTTTGAAAATATGTAAAGGGTCCCTCAATTCTCATTCCATAGACTCAAATCTATCATATGCTTGGTAAGACTCTAATTCACCATCACTAAAATGCAACACACATTAGGCAATCATAAGGACTTTCGTAAGGTTGTAATAGGGCCATGGGCAAAGGTAAGGGGGGACAAATGTTTTGGAAATGTGGAGCTAGAAGCCATAGACTAAGAGCTAAATGTTTCCAATGCATTATACAACATACTCCCTAAATGAATACAATTCATCCACAAAATACGTCCCCATTTGAAGCAACAAAGAGTTGAAAGTCATAAATACCCATTTTTATTTTTATTTATTACAATCCGAACAAGGCTAACACTCTTTTTATTATTTCCTCTCCTTTTTGTTCTTCTTTTTTTTCTTATTCTTTTTTTTAAATTTTCCACAATGAGTTAGCTAAGGGAAATCTTTTATTAATGGAGAATTTCAACTCTTCTCTAATCTATTGACTACAAGACAAGGGATTTCTTATATCAATGCAAGAATATACATCCCTTCACCAAACAACCACATCCACCAAAAAGATCATAATACACCCTACTAGTTCCCAATTAAAACTTGATGCACAAAAATGATGTGCTCCTCTAGTCCTGGCCTAAGGATGAGATAAAAGTTTGGCCAAAGGCTATGGTAGGAGGTTCAGATTAATAAAAAATGGATATAAGCTCAAAGAGTCTAGCAAGGCATATAATACATAACAAGGGTGGCTATTTGGTCTTTGGGGTTAACAAGTCAAAGAATGCCTCAATCATATTGGCTAAATGCATATGCAAAATGTGATTTTGAATAAGAGTCAAAGCAAGTTCTAGAGAAATGATGTCAAGGAAGAGTCGCACTTGAATCGACAAGAGACTAAATTGATAAATTAATCTTAAAAAGCTCAAAGCCTCATGGGACATCTACCATGGTCATAACTAGCTCATTAGTAGACATATGCTATAATTCATAAAAAGAGTCATGGGGTAATCAACTCGCACTCAACATATGGTCAAAACATGAAGGTCATTTTCGAAAACTCATTCTGAAACATTTTTACGCAAAATTGTGCAAATCAAAACATCAAACTAAATCAAAGAAGTCTACCTAGTCCACAAAGATCATCATCAAAGGATTTGTTTTCTTTTTTTTTCTTTTTTTGTGGTTTTTGTTTTGCATGCTCCTAATAACAATACTAAGAAAAATACAAAAACTATAAAAAGAAACTATATAAAAAAAACTAAACTGCAACCTAGAATGAAAAGAAACCTAAATGTACTTCTAAAATGCTTCCAACCACTTAAGATAAAAACCTGCAATGAAACTCCAAACGCAATCACGAATAATATGTGCGATACATAAGCACGCAACAAACCAAATCAGGCATCAGACACCATCAAATACCAATGAACTCCCGCATGCTTGAACAACACATTGTCCTTAATGTGTGCATAGATAAGAAAAAGGGAAGGGAAGTAGCAAAAAGCAATGAAAAAGGAGGTGGGGTAGGAGGATGTGGTGGTTGGCCATAAGAGATATGCTAATCTCGCGGGGTTTCTAAACAAGCCCTATAATCCTAGAAGTATTGATTCTGGGTTGTAAGCATCCCACAGAGCTCGTCGTGGCGCTCTTGGAGAAAGTCACGAAGAGCGGCGTTCTCAGAAGCAACAAATGCTCGAAGGGATATTTGCTCCTCCTGGATAGACCAAAGGGTGGCTTGGAGGTCAGCATCGTCAGTTTAAGGTGGTTGGGAGGAAGCACTAGGTGCAACTTGATTAGTAAAAGGGTAAAGCGGATTAGAAGTCCATTTGACCATATAAAGGCTTAATCATCTAAGTGAGGACCCATTAAGTTAAATACCTCTAGAACAACTCAAATGGAGGAAACCCAAATCACAAGGCAACTCTTTTGATTCTTGAAAGAATATCAAGATAAGCAACCCACCAATTAATTCCTAAAGCCTAAGCACCAAGGATTAATATAAAGGGATGATTCTAAATCACCACTCTAAAAAGAGATAAAGATTAAGAGATTTTTTGAGAGAGAAATTGACCTCTAGCCTTTTCATTCATTCCTATTCATCAAAAGCTAGAAGTAATACAAGAGATGAGGAATTAAATAGCAGCATACCCACTCCTTCAAGCTTTATAATAGCTAATGGCATTATAAGGATTTTGTCCAATGAAATTCAAGCTAATTGTACAATTAAAGGGGGACCACTAGGGGATATTGGTGTGCTAGAATTTGGTTGCCTATTCCCTCGTGTTTGTGATGTCATTCACCTATCCAAATGGCTGAGATTAAGGAGGGATTTTTATGGGAGCCTTCTAGAAGAATCTACCAGCTACCCACCAAGTTTGGGCCCTTAATTCTCCTATTTGATGAACCAAATAGATCCTTGGGTAAAAACATGCACCTCTAGACCCTGCATGGACCACGGCTCAGTTAAAACCCCATAACTTGCTTGATTCTTGGAATTTGATGATGTTCGTAGCTTACTAGAAAATAAACATCCGGAGCTATCCATCTATGTAACACTTACCCAAGACGAATCCCATTTACCTAGCCAAAAATGAGCTAGAAGTCATAATATATGTTCTGTACAGAACGAGGAAGTAAAATAAAATAGGGTGACTTGGAGATAAAATAGCTAGGCCTCTTATTTAGGCTACTAAGTTCCATTCCACCTTCCCTAAGCTTACTTTGGGTCTCTTAAGTCTCCCAAATCAATAAGGACTTATGAGAGCCAAGTATTGAGGTACCACCCTCATAGGTGACAAAGGGCCCAAGTTGAACAATAGCCTTGATATTGGTAAGGAGGCTAGGCTTTATGGTTTGCTCCGCATCAAATTCCCCTCCTTAAAGAGGATTTGCCCTCAAATCACCAATGTCCTCATCTTCATCCTCAATGTAGGGAGTCAGGTCTCCAACATTGAAAGTATTGGGGATGTTCATGTCACCTGGAAGCTCTATCTTGTAGGCATTGTCTCTCACTTTGTGCACAATCTTATAGGGGCCATCTCCCTTGCCATAAGCTTGCTTTTCCTCCTTGAAAGGAACCTTTCCTTCCTCAAATGTAACCGTATAAGATCTCTTGGTTTAAACTCAAGATGAGTTTGATTCTTATTGGCCTTGGTCATATATTGCTCATTTACCTTCTTAATTTGAGCTCTCACTTGCTCATGTAGTTTCTTCATAGTTTTAGTCTTTCCTCAGCTTCAAAGCTCACTTTGAACTCTTAAGGAATGGGAATGATATTCAGAGGAGTGAGAGCGTTGAGGCCATAGCATACCTCATAGGGCGAATGAGAAGTTGCATAGGAAGAAGTCTGGTTGTAGGCAAATTCTGTATGGGGAAGCTTGGTGTTCCAATCTCTTAAGCTCTTACTCACCATACCTCTCAACAAGGTAGCGAGCGTTCAGTTGGTCACTTCTGTTTGTCTATCGATTTGGGGATGGAAAGTGGTACTAAAAAGTAATTTAGTTCCCACTAGCCTCCATAGACTCCTTCAAAAGTGTGATAAGAACTTGGTATCTCTATCTGATACAATAGTCCTTGGGATCCCATGAAGCCTCACGATTTCTAGGAAGAAGAGATCCGTAGTATATGTAGCATCATCACACTTGTGGCAAGCAACGAAATGTGATATCTTAGAGAAGCGATCAACAACTACCATGATGGTGTCCTTCCCTCAAGAGGTCCGTGGAAGGGCTACAATGAAGTCTATACTAAGGTCATCTCAGGGCCTTAAAGGAAACCAAAAGAGGGGTGTAAAGGCCTTGGTGGAAGTGACTCTTAGCCATATGACAAATGACACATCTTGAGATTACCTTGTGTACATCCCCACCCATCTTAGGCTAATAGAAGCACTCCTTGAGGATCTCAACGGTCTTGTTGATGGCAAAATACCCAGCTAAGGCTCTGCTATGAGCCTTCTTGACAATCAAGTCCCTTAGAGGACTCTTGGGGTACATAACTTGTTTCCCTTAAAGAGAAAACCTTCTTACAAGGTATAAGTGCTATAGGTAAAGGGATCTTCAACCACCATCTTGAATTCTTCATCTTCTATGTACAAGGTTTCGATGGAATGAAAGTCAAAAACCTTAGCCTCCAGGATCGACAGAAAAACATACCTTCGTGACCAGGCATTAGTAACCACATTCTCTTTCCCACTCTTATGCTTACAAGAGAAAATGAAGGACTGAAGGAATTCAACCCACTTAGCAAGCCTTGTATTCAACTTGTGTTAACCATTGATAAAAGACAAAGCCTTGTGATCCAAATGGAGTACAAAAGGCTTGGGCTTGAGCTAATGATTCCATTGCTCCAGAGCCCTAACAATGGCATAGAACTCCTTATCATAAGTGGAGTAGTTGAGTCTTGAACCATTCATCTTCTCACTAAAGTAGGTAAGAAGGTGCTTGACTTGAGTAAGAACCGCACCAATCCCAACTCCACTAGCATCACATTCAACTTTAAAAAGGAGCTCAAAATTGGGTACGGCCAAGATAGGGGCCGAACAAAGCCTCACCTCAAAGGCCCTTTGGCTAGGCTTTGTTCACTCAAAGGTACCCTTCTTCATGCACTCGGTTAAGGGAGCCATAATGGAGCTAAAATCCTTGATGAACCGGCGATAGAAAGAAGCTAACCCATAAAAGCTACAGACTTTCATGATGGTTATAGGAATGGACCAACTCTTGATAGCCTCAACCTTAGTTTCATCAACTTGGATTCCCTCACCAGAGACAACATACACAAGAAAGATAACTTGAGGAGTAAAGAGCTCACACTTCTCAACTTTAGCATATAAAGCTTATTGCCTCAAGACTTAGAACACTTGAGTGAGGTATTCCGTATGAGATGTCTCATCTTCGCTATACACTAAGATATCATCAAAGTCTAACACAATAAACTTACTGATGAATGACCTCAAGACTTCATTCATAATCCTCATAAAAGTACTCAGGGTATTAGAAACACTTAAGGGCATTACTAGCCATTCCTATAACCCATATTTGATCTTGAAAACCGTTTTTCACTCATCTCCTTCCTTCAATAGGATTTGATGATCACCACTCCGAAGGTCAATCTTGGAAAAGACCTTGGACCCATGTAACTCATCAAGCATATCATCCAATCGTGGAATAGAAAACTGACACTTGATGGTGATATTGTTGATGGCCCTAGAATCCACACACATATGCCACGTACCATCCTTCTTAGGTACCAAAAGAGTGGGAACTGAGTAAGGACTCAAACTCTCCCTATTGTATCCACGATCAAGCAACTCTTGGACTTGTCTTTGGAGCTCTTTTGACTCATTAGGATTACACCTATAAGCCAACTTATTGGGCAAAGGAGCACCCTATAGGAGATCATTTTCGTGCTCAATTCCTCTTATAGGGGGAGCCCTAGTGGTAGATCATTAAGGAAAACATCCTCAAACTCTTTCAAGAGTGATTGAGTAAGAGGGTGTAAGGGTTTCACTTCCTCGCGTGTGTTTGATTTAACCATAATAAGGCAAACAAAGGCTTGCTCTTACTAATGGCTCTCTCCACCCACATCTCACTCATGTAGAGGCTTTTCTCACTTCCCTTCCCTGGCTTAATTTAAGAGGTTGAGGTGGTGGTAGAGGGGTCAAAGTGAGGCTACGCCTCTTGAACTTAAGTACATATGTGCTGGAATGCCCATCATGTATCACATAATTGTCAAACAACCTAGGTTTATAAAAAAATATATGATAAGAATCCATAGGAAGAACATCACAAAGGACCTCACCACAATGAGGCCCAACCGAGAAAGAGGTAAGAGCTTGTTTAGACACAGTTACCTCGCTCCCTTACTGGAGCCATTGAAGAGTATAA
The DNA here is from genome assembly GCA_002740545.1 of Lophocereus schottii. NCBI lineage: Eukaryota > Viridiplantae > Streptophyta > Magnoliopsida > Caryophyllales > Cactaceae > Lophocereus > Lophocereus schottii. Next base: position 9,138 of record NCQV01111192.1, on the reverse strand, counting down.
GGAGTGGAATGCACCTTGGTCGGAACTTGAAGCTTGTCAATGAGAGTCATAGAAGCCAAATTAGTGGAACTACCCCCATTAATAATAAGCTCACACACCTTACCTCCAATGGTACATCGAGTGTGGAAGATTTGTTCCCTTTGACTAGGTTCAAGGGGAACCTCTATAGCATGGAGGGCTCTTCAGATCAATAATAGCTCTCTAACATTCGATATGACTATGGTGTGATCTTTCTTTTCAAACTCTTCTTCACTAGTTTCTTCCTCTAGAGCTTGGATCTCTTCCACCTCTATAATAGAGAGGATCCTTCAATTAGGACAATCTACTTAGAAGTGTCCATAACTATCGCATTTGAAACATTTCTTTTCCTCCAACCTCTTATGAGGTTGACTAGAAATCCCTTTACCCTTATCAAAGGCCTTGATAGGTGTAAGGGTAGTATCACTCTTGTTATAGGAAGGGAAACTCTTTGGTGTGCTTTAGGATCAATATGGGGAAGGAGTTGCAAAGGGCTTTCTACCCTTAAGGTGTTTCTCAATGTTGATAGCTAGGTGGTAAACATCATTGAAGGATAAGTAAGGTTATAGTTCCAACTTGTGAGCAATGCCAGGAGATAGTCCCTTGATGAACCTAAGAATAGTAAGCTTATTGTCTTCAACCAAGCCAACTCTCATTTGGAGTTGTTGAAACTCTCGAATGTCTCCTCCACCTTGAGATTCTCTTGGCTAAGAGAGGTAATCTTGAGGTGGAGTTCTTACTTGTATGAGGGAGGTAAGAACATCTTCTCTATATGTATCTTGAGCTTAGACCAAGTCTTGATCTTAAACTTAGTTTCCTTTGCTCTATTCTTCTTCAAGGTCTCATATCGCAAGGAGGCATACCCTTTAACTTGATAATAACCACTTGAAGGCATTTTCATCATTGTATTCCTTGAGTTCAATGATCCTCTTAACAACTTGCACCTAATCAATGTAGTTTTCCAGTTTGAGGGTGCCATTAAACTCCGGTGCCTTAATCTTGAGGTCACTAAGATCATCTCTAGGATGACCTCCTCCTTTAATACCTCGATCTTCATGGTCCTCATGAGAAGATAAGTAAGTAATATCAATGGGTTTACATTAAGCTCCCTAGGTCCAGGAGCTCGTTATTTGCATCACTTAACTTACTGTAGCTCCATGGTGAGTTTTCTTACTTGTTCTTGAAGGTCAATTATGGCCTTATCTCCCCTCATTTCATGGGCTCGACATGGTTGAAGGTAGATAAGAGAAGGAAGAACGTTAAGGGTTCGAGAAAAGGTGGCACAGTCGTGCCCGATGAAGCACGGGCCAAAATGGGTTGGCACAGTCATACTCGCAGCATGGCTGTCGTGCCAGAAAACTAGGAGAAAACTTTTGGAGGCCAAAAGAGGCACAGTCATGCCTGCGGCATGGTCAGATTGTGTTGGTTTTTTGGTTGGCGCGAGTGAATGTTTCAAATTTTTTTGTGAAGCTTTTGAGTTGTGTTTTGGTTGGGGATTATGCTTGGGCTATTTTGGGGGTTCTTTGTGGAAAGAAGAGTTTTATGGAGAAATCAAACGTGGGGTTTTAGGGTTTCGGATTGAAAAGGAAGCATGGAAGTGTGCGTAGACTCTTTGAGGAGAATAAGAGGAGAAGGTGGAGTAGAAAGTATCGAAATCCCAAA
>NCQV01111173.1:0-20182 GCA_002740545.1 Lophocereus schottii | reverse complement strand
GCCACCTTTTTTTTTTTTAACACAGATAGAGAGAGAGAGAGGTTGTCTTTAGGGCGAAGAGAGTCTGAAGGGTTTGGAGTAAAAGTGAAATTGGCTCGGGGGGCTATTTGTTTTTATTCAAAAGTTCATTTCGGTTTCATATATTGTCTAAACATATTTGATGTTTTAAACAATTATCAAGGTCGTAATTTGTGGCGTGTTAAGAATATTATTGTTAAAGTATGATTTTGATCATATCTATAAGTTGATATGGTTCATGCAGTTAGTTCATTCATTAAATTAAGATTTCGAATTAGTTTAAATTCAGAATGCATGAATTCCTTATAAAAACATTAATATGTTTAATGTTGTATATAAATTTATTTTATATATGCATCAACTTGAAATTTTCATCCCGAGTGACTAGTAAATAGTCAATTGGATTGAAGTTATATAAATTTGTTTCATACATAAAATTGGTATTTATGATGTAAATTTGTTTTACTAGAATTCAATAAATGTCTATGTGATATTTAGATTAATATTAATCCTCCTTTTTTCTATAAATGGATATGTTTCATATCATAAGTTATGTTTTATAAGTTATATTATATGAATATGTTATGAATAATATTAAGTTACATGAATACATTTCAGGATAACCTTTCTATTTAATAAATTTTATATAAATATGGTATATGCAAATCCATGAGCTGTTGTGAATCAGTTAATTGCTCTCCCATTGCTTTAGTTAACAAAGATGTTTCATGGAATTTCACATGAATTAGTTTCATACCATTATAGGGTATATGTTCATTTTATGAATTTGTTACATGAAATTAAGCTTACAATATTATATGAATGCATTTTATACAATTTGTGAGTTTTTCTTTGAATTTGGTTCATTGAAATTTTAATATTATATAGATATGTTCTATATAATAAATTACGATTAAAGTTTGGATATTTTCATGTTACAAATTATGTTTTATTCGATTGCGTGATTATATTTCATGTCAATCATTAATTAGTAGTGTCATATAAATGTGTTTTATATGCATATACAAACTACACGAATTATTGTATATTTGCTAATTGTTTTTGCACTTTCACTTTGCCCAAATTAATGAATATGAATTCATTCCATAAAATCTAAATTTGTAAAATTATGAACGTGTTTTATAAGTTGCGAATAAGTTTTATGTTATGTATAATTATATAAATGTGTTTTATATAATGTACTTTGCACTTCAATAGACTTCTTTTATAACATGTTATTGTTCGAATATGTTTCGGAATATAAATGCATTTTTAACATATAAATATGTTTTACATAACAATCTGACTTTTATGGTTGATATGCCATTGATAGATTTTTAAATGACGTACTAGTAGTTATATAAATTCATTTTATGTAATGATGTAACTTCATGTAAATTTGTTTTACATGATTAGATTAAATATCTTTGTGATATTTCTAAAGGTTTAGTTAGTCTAACTATAATACTCTCAATAAATTTTGTTTTATGGAAAAACGTGATAACTAAATTATAGAAACTTCTAATTCATGTTTGTATATGATGATTATGAGCTTAGCAAAATTTTCAATCACGCGATATGATTGATAGAGCTTTTGATAATCTAATTATTTGAAAATATGCCTAATGTCCATGTTTTAAAATATATACTTCTACATATGGCAATTAAATATATGGTTCGTAATTTGTTTACCAATGAATAGCTTGATAGCGCTGATTATGACACAAAGTGTCAGAAGATTCGGCTTCTTCTAAACAAGCATGACGTGTAAGAACATTCGTCAGGTACTAGGTCTCCTAGAGTGGCAAAGATGGTACTGCTATTAAGCAGTATTGAGAAAACTTAAAAGCATACCAAAAAAAGTCGAGAATGGATCGATCAACATGCTAAACTTTGCCATATTGCGTTAATAACGATCCAGTAAGGGATTTAAAAGTTATCCGACTGTTGAGTGCATGTGGGATTAACTAGGCATTAGGTTTATCCAGATTCACTTTCTCTTAAAGTTCCGGACCTAGGGTTGTCATTGCAAAAAGGAAAAAGGCCAAGAAAAATAAGGAGATGTATATAGCATGTGTGAACTGCTATAACTGTGAAAGAGGGACCCTGAGCTCAGGATTGTCCCAAACCAATTAGGGTAATTTCTTTCACAGTTTCTCCTAGATAATATGTGTGCTCTCAAGCATCAGTTGCCAACTATGATCCTTAGTGGATTGTAGACAAGGGGCAACGAAGCACATAGTTTAGGATCGAGTTGATTTTGTGAACTTTCATCACTGCTTGGTGAGTTCACCAATTTTCGTTTTTGGTAACAACCGTGAAGAAGGTGTCCTTAAAGTAAGGACATATCGCTGTAAAGATAATGCGTTGCTCCTTCACAATGCTCTCTATGCACCTAGGTGCAATGTTCCCCTGTGTCTTTTGCTTATGAGATTAGTTTTCTCTTTAATTTTCATCTAGATGTCTTAGATATCATACACGATGGCAATTTGTTTGGCCGTGTTACATTGAAAGGTGTTTTCAATATTTTGAATGAAACAAGACATCTTCTATCTTTGCCTCCTTTTCGACTCTATTTTAGGCATGCTTGACTCAACCATGAGGGTTACGTAGAGTTAACAAACTAACTAAAGATGGTCTTTTAAGACAAACTCAGTAGGCTTAAGTTACAAGATATTAGGAAACAAGAAGTCAACACACATTAGGAAACAAGTACCATAGTTTGTTTATAATTGTATATACTAGTTTTTGTTTATAATTATACTCTAGGATCCTAATTTGCATGGTATTCCTTTCTGTGTAAAATTCTTCAGCCACAAGACAAGCTAGATGCACGGCCTTGTAAGCTCCTATGATGTATATATATCATTGCGTCATGATCATCAATGAGAACACACAGAATTCTTCCCACAATTTCTTGCTTGTTCTTCTCCTTTTTGCTTCTGATGTTTCATGGTATCAGAGCGGATTGCTCGATCTTAATTTGCCACCATCCCTATTTGATTAAAATTATATACACATGTTGGGCCTTGTTAGTAGCCCATACGTAAGGGGGGCGTGTTGGAGTATGAAAGTGGGTATTGTCCACATTGATAAAATTCAAAGAATATAATAGTGGCTGCTATCCCACATTGATGAAATTAATGGGCTTAAGCATATATAGAAGCTTATGACTTACTCCATCCATTGTCAGTTGATTTTGGATTGGAACCTTATTTGAGCTTATATGCACAACTCATTTGATTATGGCCCAATTGATATAAAAAATTTAACATGGTATCAAAGCTTGAGTATGAAAGTAGGTGTTATTTCACATTGATAAAATTGAAGGTCTGAGTATGTATATAAGCTTCTAAGTTACTCTACCTATTGTTAATTGGTTTTGGGATGGAACCTCATTTGAACTTATACGCATGACTTTTTTATTCAAGGACCAATTGATATAAAAGTTTAACATGGTATCAAAGCAAAGTGGCTTGACCTTAATTTTCCACTGTTCCTGTTTGATTAAAATTATGTGCATGTGTTGGGCCTAGTTAGTAGCCCACATGTGAGGGGGTGTTGGAGTATGAAAGCGTGTATTATCCCATATTGATAAAAATACAAAGAATATGAAAGTGGTTGTTGTCCCACATTGATAAAATTAAAGGGCTTGACTGCTTGAGTATGTATATTTGCTTGTGAGTTACTTCACCCATTGCTAATTGATTTTGGGATGGAACCTTATTTAAGCTTATATGCGTGACTCATTTGCTGAAAGCCCAACATATGCACACAATTTTAATTAAACGGGGATGGTCGTAAATCAAGATCAAGCAACCTTACTCTGATACCATTTTAAACTTTTTTATCAATTAGGCCTTGAGCAAAGAAGTCATATATATAAGCTCAAATGAGATTCCATTCCAAAACCAATTGGTAATAGGTGGAGTAACTCACAAGCTTATATACATACTCAAACCTTTCAATTTTATCAATATGGGACAATACTCACTTTCATCCCAAAGACCATGCTTCTAGTAGCCCATTGCAAAAGGTCTCCTCAGGTAAGCCTTATCCCATAGCAAATTATATTACTTGTGTAAATTTTTCTGATGCACATAAAAATTTTCTTACTGCAATTACAAATGTTGTTGAGCCCAGGTTTTTCCATGAAGTGGTCAAAGATGAAAAGTGGAGAGAGGCTATGGCAAAAGAAATTAAGGCGTTAGAACTCAACAACACTTGGACGGTTGAATACTTACCTGCAGGAAAGAAACCCATACATTATAAATGGGTTTACAAGGTCAAGCATCATTCAGATGGATCCATAGAGTGCTATAAAGCGCATCTCATGATACATGGAGATGAGCAGATTGAACGTTTCCGTTATCATAAAACCTTCGCACCAGTGGCAAAAATGGTTAGTGAGAGGTGTTTTCTTTTTGTTGTAGTTGCCAAAGGTTGGGAACTGCATCAAATGGATGTAAATAACGACTTTTTGCATGGGGACTTAGAAGAAGAGGTTTATGTGACAATGCCTCTAGGATTTAAATCACCCAGTACCAACAAGGTATGTCATCTTTACAAGTCTCTTTATGGAGTAAAACAGGCACTCAGACAATGGTTCACCAAACTCTTATCCAAACTATGCGACTATGGATTTGTTAGATCCTATGTAGATTGCTCCTTATTCACATATAGAAAGGGAGATGTGTACATGGCCCTACTAGTGTATGTTGATGATTTGGTGCTTGTAGGAAATGATGTCACAGCATGCAACAGATCCAAAGAATAGTTGAATTCATGTTTTCTTATTAAAGATTTGGGATCTTTGAAATATTTTCTTGGTATTGAGGTGGTGCGATGTCCCAATGTTTGTTCTTATGCCAACGAAAGTATGCTCTGGAAATTATTGAAGAATGTAGAATACTCGGTTCAAAACCAGTAGAGTTTCTAATGGACTCAAATCATAAGCTTGCACTTGCTAATGGACCAAAATTTGTAGAGCCAACATGGTACAGCCATTTGATTAGACACCTCATATACCTTATAATTACCTATCCTAAGTTATGCTATGCAGTTCATGTGTTATTTTAGTTTATGCAGGAACCTAAGGAAGAACATATAGAAGCTACACGATGTGCTTTGAGATGTCTAAAAGGAAATCCAGGACAAGGCTTATTTCTAAGAAGTGATTTAGATCTACACATCTATGCATACTGTGATTTTGATTAGAGGGCCTATTCGCTTACTAGGAGATCTCTCACAGGATATTTTTTGATTATTGAAGGATCACCTATTTCCTGGAAAATGAAGAAACAAAGTACTGTGTCTAGATCATGAGCAGAAGCTGAATATCGTGGCATGGCAATAGTGATAAGTGAATTGATATAGATCAAGTCTTTCCTAGCATCTCTAAGAGTGTTTCTAGATGAGCCTATAAAGCTCCACTGTGACAATCAGGTTGCATTATACATTACTCGGAATCCAGTTTTCCATGAAAGAAGCAAGCACATTGAGATAGACTGTCATTGGTAACATTTTCAGTTTCTTAAGTGCAAGCCAGGCATCATGAATCCACATGCTCCTACCTGAGAGTGAGTATTAGCAAAGAAGAAGTCAACAGACATTAGGAAATAAGTACCATAGTTTGTTTATAATTGTATATCCTAGTTTGTTTATAATTATACTCTAGGATCCTAATTTGGATGGTATTCGTTTCTATGTAAAATTCTTCCGCCGCAAGATGAGCCAGATGCACGGTTTTGTTAGTTCCTTTGATGTATATATATCATTGTGTGATGATCATTAATGAGAATACATAGAATTCTTCCCATAATTTCTTGCTTGTTTCTCTTCTTTCTGCTTTTGATTTTTCATAAGATTTGAGTCATGTCTAGCTAGTGAGCAATATGAAATCTTTTTGTAAGGTTTCGAGGGCATCGAATCCCTTCGTGTTCATTCACTCTAGAGATCTGCAGGCCCATGAATGTGAAAGCATATCATGGAGTGATATATTATTCATGATATAGGTATGTGTACCTATTATCTCACTGCTATCAGATACTTGATGTGTTCACATACTTTATAACAGTAATAGGACTCAATTAGAACGAAGTATTAGAACCTTTCGAACCAATTGAGATCGTGAAATGAATTACTACAAGGTTGATTTTCTTGAGGATGAGTTCCTAGGATTTTGATGAAATTTTAAAAATGACTTCGAATTATATGAGTTATAACAAGACCTTCAACCATCTCTCAGTGAGGGGGAGGATTTGAATTCTCACGAAGTCACCGAGGATGACACACCTTCCTTATTTGATAGGAATGGTGCTGCTTTGTCTGTTACAAAGAATCAGATTCGTCCTCAATCTCTAAATGTTGAGAAGAGTCAGCCTGAGAATGAAGTTTGTCCTCAATCTCCCATTCCTGAACATGCAGTTAGTCCATGCATTTAGGACCCCACAAATCCAAGTGATAGAGGGAGCAATTCTCCTCGTGCTTAGGGTCTCATACCTCTAAGAGAGAAAGGGAGGGATTCATGGTCTCATACCTCTTAGAGAAAGGGGGAGGGATTTTTCACCTAGGCTGACAAATAATGAAGGTCCCTGGATCCAAAGGAGTGGGCACGAAAGAATTCCTCAATGACATTTCTAAGTTGAAGAGGAAATATTCCTATGCACTTCCTATGAAGTTGAGGATCTTACCTCTTATCAAGAGGTGATTGATTCACCGAATCACAAAGAGTGAATGGGTTTCATGAGGGATGGGATGGACTCAATGGCAAGAAAAAGGTTTTAGAACATCCTCCATCCCGATGCAAGTTTATCAAAAACAGATGAATTTTCAAGATAAAGTGTCGAGTAAATGGTTTGATTGATAAGTTCAATCCTAGCTTATCCATGGTTTCCTAAGACCATTGTGCGTATGTCAAGAAATCAATAGAGGGATTGTGTTTCTTACCCTGCACATTGATTTCATGCTGATGGCTGGGAAACAACTTAGAGATGATAGAAGCTACTAAAAGTATCTATCCTATATCTTTGAGATGAAGGACATCGGTGAAGTTAAGTATGTCTTAGGAGTGGAAATAATCCAAAGCCATTCCAATAAGAATGTAATAAAATGTCTTGGAATGATATTGAATTTATATTCCGAACCCGTAACACTCCAGTTGAAAAGGGTATAATCTTAAGTCTTGCTGAATGCCTTACAATAGACGATGAAATGGACAATGTCCCTTGCGCTAGTATCATAGGAGGGTAAATGTAAGCCACGTCAGCTTAACATTTGCTTTGCAATTGGTTTGGTATGTTGTTATCAAAGTAATCTAGGAATTATTGATTAGCAAGCCGTCAAGAGAATTAATTGTAATCTTCATGGTATTGCTAACTTAGTCTTTTGCTATCAAGGAGGAGACCTCAAGTTGAGAGGATCCTCAAAATGTCAATTAGAGGGGTGACTCAGATGAGTCTAGGTCAACCTCAGGGCATGCCTTTACCCTGAGTAGGAGAGCCAAGTCATGGAGACAAACAACATTGTCATTGGGTATATATGCACTGACAAGGTGATTGTATTCTCTTGACTAAATCTATTCCTAGTGATGCATTCAAAGCTCATTTATTGAGTCCAGAAATTTATAAGGTTTAGTGCTTAGATATGTCTCGGGATGGATATGTTTCTTATATAAATGAGCACAATGCTCATGATTTATTATTACATGTTAGGCATGTTGAAATGTCACACATTTTCGATTGGCCTAATCACACAGGTAATTGCCCTAACGCTTAAATAGCAGGCAGGATGAGACTGAATCATATTGGCACTAGGTGTGCAATATTGATTACTCATACTGGAAGTATATGAGTAAAATGAATAGAGTGACCTTAGTGAGTCTAAGATGAGATTCAAGAGAGTTGAATATGAAATAAGATTTCATATTGAACACTTAAAAGTCGAATCTTGAGTGTCAAGATCAACATTCACTATGTTGATATAGTGGCTTAGGTTAGATTTGTGGATGCAAATCTAGACTGACGATTTATATTGCATAAAAGGTGACGTATTCAACTCAGTGTGAACTATGCCATGACACACATCTCATACTGTGTGTGCTTATGAGACAACCTATGCATGGAGTGGCAATTGACTTCCCTATCTCTTATCATTATGTGACCCTATGGACGATGACCCTTTTACTTAAAATTATGATATGAAGTTAAGGCTTGATGATGCTACCTTAATGTGTTTCTTAGGGGCCAAGATGCATACAGTTCAGCGAGAACACGTTAGGAAATCAGTTAAGCTAAGATAAAATTTCATAAGTGTTTAAGGAAAAATCTATCCATCATCACCGTATCAGCCTGAGTGATTATATTGAGTATATAATCATATGATATATCATATGGCGTAGAGGGACTATGTATGCCATTGATGATGTTGAGGATGATTTGGAGTATTGTATTTTGTGAAAGTGTTATCTTAGTCAGATGGTGACTTAATATAACACTATTAGTTACTTTCTTGTCACACGCTCCATTCCTAGTATGAGGCATGAAGAGATTAGTTGGAGGTAAAAGTGTCGCTTATGGTCTATATGACTGAGGGGGAGATGTTGACCGGGGTAACGATCACATTAATAACCCACATTAAGTGGGCAGTTATGGAATGATTAATTACGTATTAATCATCCCTATGAACTGCTTGTTGTCAGTTACGAGCTGTGTGCTGCTATGTAAGGTGTTTTAGTGACCTAATTCTACATCAGTTGCACCTAACCAAAAACAGTAGCCTTTACTCTCTCTCCCCCCTCCTCTCCTCCTAGCCTTACCATCATTCGGGTTCGGGTTTGGGGCATGATAATTCTGGTGACTCTAGTAGCCACCGTCAATCCAAGTTTAACTATTCGTGGGCAATCTCTGAGTAATGAGTTGCTATGCTTTTACGCTGAGCAACGTCCTCATTTTCTAACATCCTAGATCTAAATTAGGCTATTGGATAAATTGGACTGACCTGGAATGCAGAATTAGCTATCAAGAATAGCCCACATCGATCTGAATGTGAGGTAGCTACCAGAGTTGCCTCTAGGGTTCATGTCCTAGACCCGAAACCCGATAGATGGTAGGGCAGCTGTGAGAGGGGAACGAGAGAGACTATGAGAGTGTTATTTTCTATAACGCCTAATTGACCCCCTAAAACCTTCTTATATAGGTTAGGGGGCAATTAGGCTTACCGCTCTAAGCGGCTTATGTGGCCGTGTTTAGGCCTGGCCAACAGCTCTCATTCGGCCACTTAGGCTGCAAAATATATGCTCTCCACGAATCACAGCTCTTCACGCTTCATATCAGGAATGGGACGTGTGACTGAAAAATAACAAGTAGTGTTATATTAAGTTATCATCTAACTAACATAACATTTTCACAAAGTGTGATGCCCTAAATCATCCTAAACATCACCAGTGGCATCTCTAATCCCTTATGCTGTGATATATCATATGATTATATACTCAATATATTCACCCAGGCTGATATTGGAGATGATGGATAGATTTTTTCTTAAACAATCATGGCATTACCTCTTAGCTTAACTGCTTTCCTAACATGCTCTCATCAAACCATATACTTTATGGCCCTTGAGAGCCACATTAAAGTAGCAGCATCAAGCTTTGAATTCATATATAGGTTTAAGTTAAAGGGTCATCGTCCATAGGGTCACACAGTGACAAGAGACAGGGAGGTCAATTGTCACTCCGAGTATGGTCATCGTTTAAGCACACACAGTATGAGACATATGTCACGACATAGCTCCCACTTAACTGGGCTCGTCACTCTATATGCCATGTGAATTGTTATTCTAGATTTTCACCTAAAAAATGTAACCCGAGTCACTAGATTGACATACTAAATGTTAATCTTGACATTCAAGATTTGGCTTTTAAGGCTTCAATATGAAATCATGTCCCATCTTCGGTTCCCTTGAGCCTCATCTTAGACTTACTAAGGTGACTATATCTTATCACATTCATACACTTCCAGTATGAGTAACCAATATTGTACACTTAGTGCCAATATGATTCAGTCTCATCCTGCCCGCTACTCAAGCATTAGGGACTATGTGACTAGGCTAATCAGAAGCCTATGACATTGCAATATGCCTAATGTGCAACAATAAATTATGAGCATTTTGCTCATTACAAAAGAACCTTGTCCATCACATAACAAGATACGTTTCGAAACTGAACATTGCGAATTCCTAGACTCAATATATGAGTTTTGAACGTATCACTAGGAATAGGTTTACTCAAAAAGGGACATATTCATCACCTTCTTGGTGTACATATACTTTATGGCAATGACTTTTGTCTCTATGGTAACAAATAACACTATATGCCTCTATAGTTGACTATGTTGTACAGTTTTGCTTCTTACTGCACCATGACATGGCTTCTCTGCTCAAGGTAAAGCATATCCTAAGCTCCTAGACTTATCCAAGTCACCACCCCAATCGACATCTAAGTTTCGTCTAAACTTGAGGTCTTTTCCTTGATAGTAAGAGACTAAGTCAGCTATACCATGAAAGTAGCGTATGATTCCCTTAATGGCTTGCCAATATGCAAGTCCTGTGTTGATTTGGTAATGACTTACCAAGCTAACAGTAAAGCAAATGTCAGGTCGTGTTCATAACATGGTGTACATTGAGCTTCCTATAGCACTAGCGTAAGGGACATTGCTCATTTCCTCCATTTCTTTGTCTGTTTTTGGACATTGGTTGAGACTCTACGTCAAACCTTTCTTAACTGAAGTGCCAAATTTGCAATAATGCATACGAAATCGTTACAAGACTTTCTTGATATATGCTTCTCGGTGCATACCTAAGAGTTTCTTAGGCTGATTTTTGATTATTTCCATGCCTAGGACATACTTAGCTTCACCTATGTCCTTTATCTCAAAGACGGAGGATAGCCACTTCTTAGTGGCTTCGATCACCTCTAAATTGTGCCTGCCAGTAGTATGTCATCAACGTATAGGGTAAGAAATATGATCCCCCTAATTGATCTTTTGGCATACACACAGTGGCCTTCTAAAACCATGGATAGGCCAAACAAAGTTATAGCTTCATGGAATCTTAAGTACTAAGATTTGAAAAATTGCTTAAGACCATATACGGACCTTTTAAGATGACACACTTTGTCCTCTTATTCCTTCAATACAAAAGTAATGGGTTGGTCCATATAGATCTCTTGCTCAAGGCTGCCGTTGAGGAAAGTAGCCTTTACGTCCATTTGAGTCAACTTTAAGTCCAAATAGGCAACCAGGGCTAGGAGTAGGCGAATAAAGACACATCTCACCATATAAGAAAATGTTTCTTCATAGTTTACACCCTCAATTTGTGTAATCATTTCATCACTAAAAGGGCATTGAACTTATCAATCGTACCATCTACCCGACATTTTATCTTGAAAACTCACTTGTTTTCAATAGACTTACATTGGGGTGGAAGATCAATAAGTTTCCAAACCTTATTTCTCACCATTCAAATCCATCTCATCCCTCGTGGTGTCCATCCACTCTTTGTGGTTTAGTGAATCAATTGCCTCTTGATAAGAGATAGGCTCCTCAACTTCCAAGGGAGTGCATAGGAATATTTCCTCTTCGATTTGAAAATGCCGTCGATGAACTCTTCCACTTTCACTCCTTCGGATCTTGAGGCCTTCATTATTCGTTTGCCTGGGTGAGGTATCCCTCCCCCTTTCTCTATTAGATTTGGGACCCTAAGCATGTGGAGAATTATTCCCCCTATCCTTGGCATCCATCCCCCTTACTCTAAGAGGTGTGGGGACCCTGAGTATGTGGAGAATAACTCCCACTATCCCCTTGGGGCGTTGGTTCAAACAAGTGGACTAACTATATGTTCGAGAACTAGAGATTGAGGACGGACCTCATTCACAGGTTGATTCTCCTAATGTATTAGGGTTTTAGGATGAATCTCATTCTTCTAAGTAGACAAGTCTTCCCTATTCCTTTCAGGTAGGCGAGATATACCATCTTCGGTGACTTGGTTAGAGCTCAAGTTCTCTCCCTCGCCGAAAGATGGTTGAATATCTTGCTATAACTCAAACAGTTCGACATCTTCTTGATTTCACCAATGGTTGGGAACTCATCCTCGAGGAAGTCAACATTGCGGGAATCTATTTCTATCATGCCACCATTAGACTGCTCCCCGTATATCACATATGCTTTAGATTGTGCGGGATATCTAATGAACACCTTTTTTTCATGGCTTTCGACTAAGTTTTCTATGTTTATGGATTAGGTTATGCACACAGTTAGCCGAACCCCGTGGATGTAAATGGTCCAATGATGGCTTCTTGCCAACCCATAACTTATATGGTGTGGCAGGTACACATTTCTTTGGCACACGATTAAGGATATAGGTTGCCATACGCAATGCATCCCCCCAAAAAACTGTTTGGAAGGTTTGTATGTGCCATCATTAACCTGACTATGTCAGGCAATGTATGATTCCTACATTCCGCAACACTATTTGGTTGTGGGATGTGCAGAATCGTTAGTTGGCTTTGTATACTTTTTTCCTTACAAAACTCTTTGAACATATCAGAGAGGCATTCACGACCTTGATCAGTCCAAAGGATTGTCACTCTTCATCCTAATCGAGTCCATACCTCTATTATAAAGCGTTTGAACACATCAAGTGCCTCGTAGCAATGAGATAGTAGGTACGCATACCTATATCGTGAATAGTCATCTATAAGGGTAATGAAATAGATAGCCTCATGACATGCCTTAACATTCATGGGTTCGCAGATGCCTAAGTGAACTAATTAGAAGGGATTAGATGCTTTTGAATCCTTATCAAAAAGGTTTTGCTCAGCTTGCTAGACATTACTCACCTAGGCAACTTAACCGCAGTGAGTTGATCTAAAAGATCATCTCTGGTTAGCTTGCTTACTCTACCTCAACCCTCATGGTCAAATCGAGTATGCCTAAAAATAGAGTTCAACGAAAACGACAAAGATGGAAGATGTTGAGACAGATGGAAATCAAGAGAGAAAACTAATATCAGAACTAAAAGATACAAAGCTATGATGTACCCTAAGTGCGTAGAGAGTGTCGTGGAGAAATAACTTATTTCCTTTATGGGGTTTGAGCTAATGTGTTGCTATATCAAGGACATGCTCCATACTATTGTTTCCTAAGACAACAGTCTATGAACCCACCGGGTATCGATGAATGCTCATAAAATTAGCTCAGCCCTGAACTATGTGTTTGGTTGCTCCCATGTCTACAGTCCACTAGCGGAGAGAGTTGGTGACTACTATTTGGGAGCACACATGTTGTTCAGGTGTAACTATGACAGGAGGTACTTTGGTTAGCTCGGGATGATCCCAAGCAGAAGGTTTCTTCTTTTCACAGTTAAAGCATTTCACACATGTTATATTCTACTCTCTATTGACCTTGACCTTTTGCCCTTTTGGTAATATCACCCTTAAGTTTGAAGTTTTGAGAGGGGGATGAATCTGGTCAAACCGAATGCCGAGCTAATCCCACATGTCCTCAACAGTGGGGTAGCCTTCAAATCCCTTTACCAGATCATCATACATGCAATACTATATGGTCAGCATGCAGATCGATCCATACTCGAACCATTCATGGTATGTCATTAGTCTCTCTCATGATACAACTCGCAGGCAGTTACATCTATGTTATTCACATCTTTGCCTATCCGAGGTGACTTTAGAAGCCGTTAAGTGTTCTAACACTTCACATTATTAATAAGAAGCTAAATCTTCTAACACTATGTACTATAGTTTAATGCTATCTTTACTTTCCATTGGTAAACTAATTCACCAATCATATTTTAATTTCCATATCTGAAAGTATATATTTAAAAGACAGACATTAGACATCTTGTCAGATAATTAAATTATCAAAAACTCCATCACTCATGTCGTATGCTTGAAAATTCGCTAAGCTCATAATCATCACATACAAGCATGAATTAGAAATTTTTGTGATTTAATTACTACATTTTTCCATAAAACAAAACTTATGGAGTACACAATTTGTTAAACTAATTAACACATCTAAAAATATCACAAAGATATTCAACTTTAATCATGTAAAACAAATTCACATGAAGTTATATAAAAAGAATTTATATGGTTACTAATATGTCATCTAAAACTCCATTTAATGACATGTTACCTAAAAAGAAAATACACGTAAGTAATTATGTGGGGCACATCCATATGATGTTACAAACTTTAAACAATATGAAACGAATTCGCATAATATATCTACTTAGTGATATAATTCATTATTATATATCAGGCCAAAAATTCACATTTAGCCATGCAAAACACATTTAAAAGTTTTATTTTATATGAAACTAATTCATATATCCTATTACTAAAACAATTTGTTTATTGTCTCGATATATAATGCGCAGTTATACATTATGTCTCTAAGATTCATATTATCATTGCATATGGATGTGAATTTAGGAGTTTCTTTAATTTAATTATCAAGTTAACTCCATAGAATTTCGTTAAACTAATTAGCATTTTAGTTGTAGTGACTATCACAAAGATGTTCACTTTTAGCCACGTAAACATATTTACATAAGCTTATGTTATATAAAACTAATTCATATAACATATTATTAAAACAAATATGACATATAACACATAGTTATATATCATACCTCTAACTTTCATATTATCATTACATAAACAATAATACAAAATAATCAACGATAATGATATAATCGTATCAAATAAACTCATAATTACTTTCAGCATATAAGAATAACTTATACAGTTATTAATTATAGATTAGGCCAAGACAAGAATCAGATTAAATGGGTTGAAAATAACCCGACCCAAAAGTGAATGGACTCGAATGGGCAGACAGGGCAAGAGATGCGAATGGCCCAAGAAAACGGGCCCATTAAAGCAGGGCCCAATGGGGGGATCTTTTATAAGTGAGTAGCACTCACTTACTCCCCCTTCCCTACTAACCTTCCTCCTTAGACTTTCTCTGTCTCTCTTCCCTCTCTATCTGGCTCTCGACTTTCTCTCTCTCCTCTTCGACCTGCCTTTCAAATTTCCTCTCTCCTCTCAGCTTTTCCGTGCCATGGCCAGAGAAATGAAGCATCGAGCTCCTTTGTTAGTCTCTTGACGCCTCAACCACGGCAGTCGCTGCTGCTGTTTTCAATTTCTAACGAACACCCAAGTGATATGAAGCCGCCGACCCCTTTGCCTTCGATCTAAGCCAACCTGATAAGAACCTTTACCACCACCATGTAAATCGGCTAAAACTGAGTTCGAGGGAGTGACTCATGCAACCAGCGTCCCATTGAGGCAGCAGCGCGTGGACTCATGCACCACCAGCAATGGTGTTTTTATGATTCTTCTCTCCAAGATTGCATAGACCGGCATGAAAAGGCGTGGTTGGAGAAAGAAGAAGGGCCAACAAAGCCTTCGGTGGTGATGCATGTGTGACACGCGCCACCCTTCCCCAGTGGCTCTGATGGGTTTGGTCTATCCTTTTTCTCTTCTACCCCTTTTTCTTTTCTTTTAGCCGATGTGGAGATTTCCTTGAAAACCATTAAGGTTTCCTAGGTTGAGTTTTAGGCAGAGAGGGATTAGAGTTATGGTTTTTGAGACTCAAACAAAACGAATTTGCCTTTTAATCAAATAGGATACTTGCAAGGACTGAATTAAATCCGGGTCGAGTTTTATGCGCACACACAGTAGCATACAAGCATTGCATTCACGAATTTGATTTATTGAAATTACGCTTAATAATATAAAGGAACATGCTTTTTGGGTGGTCAAGAACTACTCTGAAAATTAGGTTTAATTGGTTACATAAAGTCATGAATTCAATTTGGCATAATTAAACTCAACTGCATAATCATACCCAATCTTATAAGCAGGCACAGAAACATGCTTTTAACTTGCATAATTACGAAAATTAAGTAATTAAACATATAGTCATATTCTCAAAACAAGCATGGTTATTACTTGGATCATTAAACGCATTAAACGGGACTAATCCGATCAGTCTAGACTCTGATACCATGTTGGATAAATAGGACTGATCTGAAATGCGGAATTAACTGTCGGGAATAGTCCACGTCGATCTGAATGTGAGGCAGCTATCAGAGTCACCTTTAGGGTTCATGTCCTAGACTCAAATCCTAATAGATGGTAGGGCAGCCGTGAGAGGGGAGGGGGAGAGACTGTGAGAGTGTTATTTTCTGTAACTCCTAATTGACCCCCCAAAGCCTCCTTATATAGGTTGGGGGGTAATCAGGCTTGCCGCCTTAAGCAGTTTATGTGGCTGTCAGGCCTAAACATTAGGCCGGCCAACCCGAGCCTTTGTGAAAAATGCTAGATTCGGAAGATTAACATGTTATGAAGGCATTCAAGATGCTCTTAGCAGATAACTAGGTCTTGAGAACTTATATTATTGCCTTTCCATGCATAACATTTACACATAATCTTGCTGACATACTCATGGTGGCAGATCTCAGTATTAGGTAGGTACATTATTCTGATTTGTTTTTTTTTTCCTCCACTTCTAATTTCTTTTTTTCTTTCTTTTTGGAAAAGAGGGAGGGGAAGGGAGGGGGTGGGTGGTGGAAGGAGTGCCCTCTCTCAATTAGATTGGAGCTCAAGCGAGAGGAACTTAAGGCGACTAAAACTATGGATCAATGTGCTGTATTACAAACATGATATGTGCGTAGTTTGTTTAGAGCTGTATTTCATAGGCAGATGCAATTTGAATTACTGAATGCTAGAACCAATTACGTCAATGGTATCCTCCAATTGCTTTATGCATGAGAATAAGAATCAGAATGTCAACACATGATACTTAAACTTGATTTTTTTAAAAATCCGTTTGCAGACCATTTGCTCTTGCTGTATTATGCTTGGAGATATTAAGAATTTGGATAGCCTTGATTTCTCACAGCCTATCTGCAAAAATAATTATAAAAAAAGGACTAATCCTTTCTAGATTCTTTAATAGATTATATAGGATTTTTCAATAAGAATTGCAAGTGAATTGAATTTTTAATATCTTCTCATTAAGGTTTTGCTTGCTGAACCCAAGTTGTTCGTGCATATTGAATGTTGAATTCTAGGTTCACCCATAAGTTCTAATCACATTTTATCCTGACAATTTCAACAACTAGCAGTTTCTTATGTATAAGAATCCACATTGCTGGTAAAACCTCCGTTTTATAGCTTCCTGTATCTGAACCATCCAAGATGTCATTATTCTTCATGTTTTTGAAACTAAATAATCAAATGAGTTGTATAAATAGTTTGGAAGGGAAGGTCATATATATCAAATATCTAATGTTATGAGCTAGATTTCTTTGTAATTATCTGCAAGGCATACCTGTGCATCTATTTTAGTATTCCATGGAAACAGAGGCCCTATTCGTGGAAATTGACCATGCCGATCCACAACCAAGCAATAAGGCCTCAAATAAATAAAAATCCTTTTTGGAGAGTTGAACAGAAGCTGTATACATAGAGAAGGTATTTAAGCTGCCATATTTGTGTCCACAGTCAAAACTCATTTCAACTCATACGTCTTAAAGTCCTTTGTCTAAACTTGTAACTATGCCCAACTCAAAAAACACTTCCCATGTCCGCTCATTTAGTTGGCCACCTGAGTCATCTCACCCTATAGATCCGAGCATTGAGCATTTCTTGCTCAAGCTAAGGAACTCAAAGGCAGGACCTAGTTTCATTCTCGGCATGGTCCATTTGCCAAAACTTGGGTGACATCAAGTATTTGTACCAAGCCATCAACAACACTATGGAGTGCCCATTAAGCAAACAGGTTCTTTCCTTTGACCAGCACTATGGTGGCATGGAAGAAGCTCTAGAAGGTTCTCTTCTTATTGGATGCTTGTAGGTCCACAAATGACATTTTATTCCCAATGAAGGAGTCAATTGTTGGGCTCAAGTTCTGTCTTAGAAGAAAAGGTGAAGAAGAGAACAGTATTGGTGCTTATATGTTATCAAGGAAGAAGATCCATACAATACCAACATGTGCCTCAAAAACTTGCACTATATGCCTGTGGGCTTAGAAACGGATGGCAACTACCTTTTTCCTGTTATAATAGCATTAAGGAAGGCTCAGAGCATGACTTCCTTGACAATAAAATCTGTTGTGGCTTATCTTTCTTTAGCAAAGACCAACAGAATAGGTCATTCATTGGTGGCTAAACTGATGCACTCTAAACATGCACCTTGTGAGAGACCAAAAGAAGCCAGTGAAGTAGAGAAGATTGGGCAACCTTTATTTGCTCTTGAAGCCAAGAAGCTCACCTTGAATGCTAAAACAGTGCACAATTTGTTGAAACAATTAGAGACTCTAGAATTGTTTATCCAAGAGATTTAAGAATGCTTAGAGCTAGTTTCTAGATGCCTACTAAAAACTAGGGTGTCTCTTCTTAATGTACTCAGTCACTAAGTCATCCATTTGAGGAAATAATTTTGTAAAGAGAGTAATTTTGCATATATACACCCAAAAAATATCATGTGATAAACTCCAATGTTAAGGCTACCTTCTGTGCTTTTGGAATTTACACTTAGCATTTCTACTCCTTTGTTTCTTCATTTTTCTCTGTGATATCCTCCCCCCTCCCTGTTTTTTTTTTTTAATTTTTGGAGGGGGGCATATAGATAAATCGCTTGGGATTATTACCTTCCGTATTTGTAATATTTAGTTTACTCTCTAACTTCATGATGAGTGAAACCAATTGTCAAGCTTTCCTGGGATCTACTTGAGCCCAGCATAGGATGATATTTTACTGGGCATCTAAATATTCCTCTATTGTCGCTAGAAATTTTATGCAGTGTATGACTAAAATTTCTTGATATCAAAATTGCCTAATAGTTAGCTATTAATTTTTTTTGGGGGGTCTAAAGGAGCTAAGGGGCAGTACAGTACAATTACAATTCCAACGGGAGATGGGGCAGTACAATATAGTTAACTATTAATGATACATCTTTCAAGGCTCAAAAACTATCAATAGACACTAGTCAGCAGACTGAGGCCCTGTTCTTTTCAGTGGAAAATGATGGGTGTGGGATAGGTAAGTGTGGGAAAGGAGGGGAAGGAGTGGGTGAGAGTTGATAAGAGTGATATTTTTTTTAAGTGTGGGAAAAAGGGGAAGGAGTGGGTGAGAGTGGCTAGAAGTTGAAAAGAGTTGAATTAAGTTAGGGAGTTGAATGAAGGAGTCTGGGAAAGGGGGCAAGGAGTGGATGAGAGTGGGAAGGAGTGGTATTTTTGTTTAAGTGTGAGAAAGAGTGGGAAGGGGGGATTGAGTGGGTGGGTGCGGGAAGGAATGGGCTGGGTTCATTAAACCACGAAAAGAACAGGGCCTGAGGGGTTAAGAACAAACTGTGTGTTCAACACCCAAACTAATAGACCCCAACTTGTACTTCCCTTTCAACAAGGTCAATCCTGTAATAAACATTTTTGTTCTGTNNGCGGGATACACCGTTAGAGTTACACCTAAGAATGTTAACCCAACGAATATTCGCAAGCTCACATCTGTCTGTACATGATCTATTAGGTTTCATTTTAGTAGATATTTCTACCAAAGAATTGACATCCCCACAGTGTGAACATTTTGTTAGGTGAATGTGTCTGTGATTCAATCAGATATCATGGGAAATTCTATTCTAGCAGAAATAGGAAATTTAAAAATTTAGAAATTTTTATTAGGAGGACACTATCTTTTAGTTATTTTATTTTATCGTTTAGGTAACAAATAATATCTTTTGATTATATTATTATTTAGTTTCCTTATCGCATTAGGATGTATTCACCTATTTAAACTCCCGATTATGCATTAGGGAGATACACTTGAATTGAATACAATTGAATTGAGTATTATTTGAGTGCTTGGTGTGAAATCTCGCGGTGTAGGAATTGTTCTCAGAGCGTCCTACATCAAATTTGGTATTAGAGCTTGCAATCTTTACCGCTGCCCTTGGTAATTTCTTTGCCTTTTTTTTCCTTTCTTGTTCAAAAAAAGGGGAAAACAGCCAACCCAAAACCCTAGTTATGCACTGTTAGTCCACCGCTGCCTCCCAGGCCACCGTTCACCACCCCCCGTCACCACC
>NCQV01111160.1:10775-22537 GCA_002740545.1 Lophocereus schottii | reverse complement strand
GGGGCCCCGTGCCAAATTTCTGCCGGACGAAAACGCGAAAACCCGGCGAAAAACGACCGTGCCACACAGCGCGGCCAGGCCGTGCCATGTGGCATGGTCGTGCTGCGTGGCACGGCCACACCGTGCCATGTGGCACGGTCGCTGCCTGCTTGTTCTTCGCCCGGTTTCTTGTGCAACGTGTCTTCTTTGCTCCTTTTCCGCCCGTATTCGCATATCTTTTCATCCTTTTCAATAATAACTCCTGCAAATATGAAATATTATCATATGAGTGAAATCAGCACTAAAAGGAGCGAGTTTTGACCCATTCCTTGATAACATTTAACGTGAAAATACTAAAAGGAAGGGTCAAATAGGAGGCTAAATATGACAAAATAGAGGTTTAACAAGATGTTACGATATATAAGCAATTGAGATGCATAAAATAACTCACTCCCTTTCCTACGACACATAGAAATAGCAAATTGATACACATTTATAGCTCTCTCTTGACACATTAATGATCTATAGAGGCTCTCCACCTCAACATAGCACTCATAGAAATAATATAGAGGAAATGCTAACATCAAGGTTAATTACATATGCCAGCACACATTAACTTAATATTCTCATGAGGAACACATAGATGCACATGAGAGCATTAACACAGGAATTTTCTCCCTTCAAGAATAAATCAAGGTTATAGCAGAATAATTAAGTAATATAATTTATTTCTTATAGAAATAAGCAACATGATGCATGTACATGTTAGAGACCATAGCAATTATGGATCCCAAAAAAAAAACCACATACAAGATATGACAACCGTAAAAATAATTACATGCCATACTAGCATAAAATATGACGTAATATTAATCATGCTCACCCTCCAAAGATAATTAAACAAATTAAAATCTGAAAATTTGAAAATCAAAATTTCTCAACTAGGAGATGAATCATGCAAAGATAGCACCACCTTCCATTCGGTAAGAATTCAAAATTTGATTTCTATCCATGTTGTTGAAACAGAAATTCAAACTCTTGATTCAGTCACACCAAAATTTCTAGTTTCTGCCTACAGTTCAAGGCCTTAAACTGCATTGCAAGACCTTGAAATCTGTGCACTAAATTGATTACCAATTATTTCAATATCCTTGGACCATAAAGCAATTTCCATGAGTATTTCAACATTTCCCGAGCATCCAAATTCGGAATATCATGTTTATTTTCATGTGGTTCCAAAATGCCCGGTAAAACAAACTCATACCCTTCTCAAAACGCATGTGGAAAATTCAGCTCCATAATCGTAATTATTCACCATAATGGATGACCTTGTTACATTTCACCCAAATTTGTGTGCAACTATGACCATTTCTTTTAATACGACGATGAGTTGAAATATGTCCTATTTTGCCACAATAATTGCAAGTAATAGAAGTCTTACTGTTGCAGTAAGTCGATTTAACAAAGAAGTTTTTATGGCACTTCTTTTTATTGAACGGATTAAAACTCATTCGTCCTTTGTTAATGACGTTTTCTGTGTGCCAAGAATTTTATTTAAATTCTCTTCACCTTTTGAAAATTTGAAGAAAATTTTTTCAAGATCATCACACTTCAATTGGAGCTCATATTTTTCTTTCTCAACAAGTTTCTCTTAAAAACTTTTTAAATCATTCAATACTAAATCAGTTGATTTTCGAACTTTAACATTGTCTTGAGACTATTCAAAATTCTTTTTCTTCAAATTTTAATTTTACAAATGCGTCCTTCTTGATGTATAATATAATAAAATAAGACTTTTGTTAACTTACGTTTAGGATAACTATGAAACAAGTCGTATACCTCATCCGCAATGTCACATTCCATTTCCTCATCTTCTTCTTCGTCATCACTTATGCAAGCATCATCATCATCATTGTCACTTGTATGCCGATATTTAACTTCTTCATTTGCCATTAGACAAAAGTGAGTGATGTCTTTTTTGTCACTCACGTTGCTAAGCGTATTATCCCTTCTTGATGAATTGGGATTTTCTTCGCTTCTTTCTTTGTATAGTAATGTGAGTTTTCACCAAAGATCTTTAGTTGCCTCACAATAGCAAACATGGTTAAATATTTCATCATTTAGAGCATATTGCAAAATATATAGAACTCTAGAATTTTTCTCACGCATCTCGTAGTCATCTTGGGTGTATTCACTATTGGGCTTGATAACAGTAATTTCATCATCTCTTGTCCAACTTGGTACAAAAGGGCCATTTGAAATATGTCCCAAAAATAAAAAATGATGGATCTAATAAATGATTTCATCTTGCACTTCCAAAAAGAAAAATTAGTTCTATCAAATATTGGAGTACAATTGATAGAAACATTTAATAAACTAGCCATAGATCTAGCTATAGACGGTTAAACCTAAAAATAATAGCTCCTACTCTGATACCAATTGTTGGCCCGATTTTGACTAGTTAAATCACCCTAGAAGGGGGCGAATTGGGTGATGATCAAAGTCTCATAATAATCGAATACTGAAAAACAAATGTGGGCTAGACACGTGTATTTTTTAACGAGGTTAGTCTCAACTAGGCTTAGCCCCACCTAGAGTTCCCTAACTCTAGGGTTAACCCAATTTCAATTCTTGTTCTTTGCTTGTGCTCTATCTTGTGCGCTTTTCAGCTGCCAATTCCTCTCATTTTTATAGTCAAGAGGTGTTGGAGAGGTTGGACTAAAACTTAGTAAGTGATCGTTGCACCAAACATGGAAAGTGAATCCTCCATCTCATGTTAAGGCCTTGAACCCAGTCTTTTAAGCCCTTGAGTTTCACAGTTCCACTCAACATTTTTCTTTTTTTCTCCAATGACTAATTTCCTTATTTTTTGTAGAAAATCTTGGCTCCGAGAATCATCTAGAAGTTTGTTTATTTGCAGCAGAATCCTCCAAAATATTATATCAAAACATAATATCATATTTTGACCAAACCATGACATTTGATAAATATAGAATCATAATTCCATAATCAAATTTGAATTACAAAATATAATATCAAAATGATTACATATTCAAATTTGAATTCTAAATCATCACAAAATATTGCGGCAACTTATATCAACTCAGTTAAGTAATATACACTAGCATACCAATATTCAATAACAATCATAACATATTTAAACAATATAAATTTTAAGATAATTCAAATATAACATGATGAATATATCAATTGACTAATGCTTTTTTGTCTTTCATCAAAATATACTAAAAAACACGTCTTAATCTTAGGGAAAGCAAACAATCTCCCCCTTATGATGAAAGACAAAGCCTTGTAAAAATAGATCTTATGGACTTGCCCATGTGTTCGCAAAATAAATTAGATTACCCTAATCTTTCTCCCCCATTTTGTATTTCTTCAAAAAGGTTGCATAAGAAGGAGAAATCGAAAATGCGTGTTTCATATGCAATACTTACGGCCTTACACTTAGTGCCTTCAAACTTATCCAACAAGAGCATTAGTACTATGAAAGGGGATTCCCTCTTAATCTATGACAAATATTCAATATATAGGAACAGATAGCCTTAGTAGCATTTCAAGATCATATCTCTAATTAAACTAACTCCCCCATGAAGAACAAATGTTCAAGATTATGCATAGAGTTGGCAAGAGATGCTACGATATATAAAATATAAGCAATTGAGATACACAAAATAACTCACTCTTCTACGCCACATATAAATAGCAAATTGATACATATTTATAGCTCCTCCTGGACACATTAATGGCATATAGAATGGCATATAGAGGTGCTCCCCTCAATATAGCACCCTTAAAAATAATATACAGGAAATACTAATATCAAGGTTAATCACATATGCCAGCACACATTAACTTAAGATTCTCATGAGGAACACAAAGATGCATGTGAGAGCATTATTACAACCATTTTCTCCCTTCAAAAATAAGTCAAGGTTATAGCAGAATAATCAATTAATATAATTTTTTTCTTATAGAAATAAGTAGCATCTTGTATGTACATGTTAGAGATCATAACAATTATGGGTCCAAAAAAAAAAATCACGCACAAGATAGCACAAGCGTACAAATAATTACATGCCATACTAGCATAAAATATGACGTAATATTAATCACGCTCACCTTTCAAAGATAGTTAAGCAAATTAAAATTTGAAAATTTGAAAATCAAAATTTCTCAAATAGGAAGTAAATCATGCAAAGATAACGTCACCTTCCATTTGGTAAGAATTCAAAATTTGATTTCTATTCATGTTGTTGAAGTAGAAATTCAAGCCCTTGATTCAGTCACATCAAAATTTCTAGTTTCTGCCTCCAGTTCAAGGCCTTGAACTGTATCGCAAGGCATTGAAATCTACATATTGAATTGATTATCAATTATTTCAATCTCCGTGGAGCATTAGGCAATTTCCATGAGCACCTAAAAATTTCTCGGGTATCCAATTTCAAAATTTCATGTGTTTATTTTCATGTGGTTGCAAAATGCCCTGTAAAACAAACTCTTGCCATTCTCAAAACACATTTAGAAAACTCAGCTTCATAATTGCAATTATTCTCCATCATACATGACCTTGTTACATTTGGTGCTCAAATTTGTGTGCAACTTAGACCATTTCCTTTAATAGGACTATGAATTGAAATCTGTCGTATTTTGCCGCAGTAACTACAAGTAATAGAAGCCTTACTGTTGAAGTAAGTTGATTTAGCAAAGAAGTTTTTATGACACTTCGTTTTGTTGAACGAATTAAAATCGATTCCTTCTTTGTTAATGACATTTTTTGTGTGCCAAGAATTTT
Organism: Lophocereus schottii; assembly: GCA_002740545.1. Taxonomy (NCBI): domain Eukaryota; kingdom Viridiplantae; phylum Streptophyta; class Magnoliopsida; order Caryophyllales; family Cactaceae; genus Lophocereus; species Lophocereus schottii. The sequence goes on along the minus strand of NCQV01111160.1, from coordinate 17,745 downwards.
ATTTAAATTCTCTTCTCCTTTTGAAAATTTGAACATAGTTTTTTCAAGATCAGCACCCTTCACTTGGAGCTCATACTTTTCTTTCTCAACAAGGACAACTTTCTCTGAAAAACTTTTCAAATTATTAGACACTAAATCATTTGATTTTTGAACTTCAACATTTTCTTGAGACTATTCAAAATTCTTTTTCTTCAAATATTTAATTTTAGAAATGCGTCACTCTTGATGTCTAATATAATAAAGTAAGACTTTTATTAACTTACGTTTAGAATAATTGTCAAGCGAGTCATATACCTCATCGGAGTGTCATATTCTATTTCCTTATCTTCTTCATCATCACGTGTGCAAGCATCATCATCATCATTGTCACTTGTATGCCGATCTCTAACTTCTTCATTTTCCATCAAACAAAAGTGAGTAATCCCTTTTTTGTCACTCTAGTTGCTAATGATATTTTCTGTTCTTGACGAATTGGGATTTTCCTGGCTTGTTTCTTCGTATAGTAATGTGAGTTTTCTCCAAGATCTTTAGCTGTCTGTCAATGGAAAACATGGTTAAATATTTCATCATTTAGAGCACATCGCAAAATATATAAAACTCTAGAATTTTTCTCAAGTATCTCGTAGTCATATCTAGTGTATTCACTCTTTGGCTTGATAACAGTACTTCCATCATCTCTTGTCCAATTTAGTACAAAAGGACCAATCAAAATGAAGTCCCAAAAATAAGAAACGATGGATCTAATAAATGATTTCATCCTGCACTTCCAAAGAGAAAAATTAGTTCCATCAAGGATTGGAGCACAATTGATAGAAGCATTTAATAAGCTTGCAATTGATATGGCTATAGACGGTCAAGTCTTAAAATAACAACTCCTGCTCTAATACCAATTGTGGGCCCACTTTTGACTAGTTAAATCACCCCAGAAGGGGGTAAATAGGGTGTTGATCAAAGTTTCAAAATAATCAAATGCGAAAAAATAAATGTGGGCAAGGCACGTGTATTTTTTAATGAGGTTAGTCTCAACCAGGCTTAGTCCCCACTAAGAGTTCCCTAATTCTAGGATTAACCTAATTCTATTATGAGGGATTACATAATTGTCGGTGCACCTACTCTAAATTCCAAGGCACAAGTTGACCCTTCAAAAAGTCCTTGGCATAGTTGACCCTTCAACTTTATAATCCCACCCAATCACAACTAGGGCAACACAACTCAATAAAATAAGTGAACAAGAGAATGATATTTGCAGATGTGGCTCTTAGTTCTTGTTCTTTGCTTGTGCTCTATCTTGCGTGCGTTCCAGTTTCCAATTCCTCTCATTTTTATAGCCAAGAGGTGTTAGAGAGGTTGGACTAAACTTGGTAAGCGACCATTGCACCAAACAAGAAAAGCAAATCTTCTATCTTGTTTCTTGGCCTTGAACCCAGTTTTTTAAGCCCTTGAGTTTCACAGTTCTCCTCAACATTTTTCTTTTTATCTTTAACAGCCAATTTCCTTTTTTTTTGTAGAAAATCTTGGCTGAGAGAATAATCTCGAAGTTAGTTAATTTTGAAGCACAATCTTTCAAAATGTTACATCAAAAGATAATATCGTATTTTGACAAAATCTTGACATTTGATAAATATAGAATCATAATCTTGTAATTAAATTTGAAGTACAAAATATAATATCATAATAAATTACATATTCAAATTTGAATTCTAAATCATCTCAAGATATTGTGACAACTTATATCAACTTAATTAAACAATATACACCATATGCCAATATTCACTTAGAATCATAACATATTTAAATAATATAAATTTCACAATAATTCAAATACAACATGATGAGTGCATTAATTGACCAATCCATTTTTGTCTTTCATAAAAACATATTAAAAAACACGTCTTAGGGTTAAGGAAAGCTGACAATCTCCCCTTTTATGATGAAAGACAAAACCCTGTAAAAATAGATCTTATGAACTTACCCATGCGCTTGCAAAATGAATTAGCTTACCCTAATCCTTCCCCCCTTTTTGTATTTCATCAAAAAGGTTGTATAAGAAGGAGAAATCCAAAATGCATGTTTGATATGCAATACTTACGACCTTACACTTAGTACCTTCAAACTTATCCAATAAGAGTATTAGTACTACGAAAGAGGATAGGATTGCCTCTGAGCTTACGGAAAATATTCAATATCAAGTAAAACATACAGCCATAGCAGCATTTGAAGATCGTGTCTCAAATTAAACTAACTCCCCCATAAGGAATAACTAGTCAAGATTATGAATAGAGTTAGCAAGAGATGTTACGATATATAAAATATAAGCAATTGAGATACATGAAAAAACTCACTCCCCTTTCGGCGACACATACAAATAGCAAATTGGCACACATTTATAGCTCTCCCTTGACACATTAATGATCTATAGAGGTTCTCCACCTCAACATAGCACTCATAGAAATAATATGGAGGAAATACTAACATCAAGGTTAATTAAATATGCCAGCACACATTAACATCATATTCTTATGAGGAACACATAAATGCACGCGAGAGCATTAACACAGGAATTTTCTCCCTTCAAGAATAAATCAAGGTTATAGCAGAATAATCAATTTATATAATTTTTTTTCTCATAGAAATAAGCAACATCATGCATGCACATGTTAGAGATCATAGCAACTATGGATCCAAAAAAAAAAATCACATACAAGATATCAGAACCGTAAAAATAATTACATGCCATACTAGCATAAATATGACGTAATATTAATCACGCTCACCTTCCAAAGATAACTAAGCAAATTAAAATTTAAAAATTTGAAAATCAAAATTTCTTAACTAGGAAGTGAATCATGCAAAGATAACGTCAGTTTCCATTTGGTAAGAATTCAAATTTTGATTTCTGTACATGTTGTTGAAATAGAAATTCAAGCCCTAGATTCAGTCACACCAAAATTTCTAGTTTCTACCTGTAGTTTAAGACCCTAAACTGTATCGCAAGACGTTGAAATCTGTGCACTAAATTGATTACCAATTATTTCAATCTCCTTGAACCATAAAGCAATTTCCATGAGTACTTCAACATTTCTCGGACATCCAAATTCGGAATTTCATGTTTTTTTTTTTTCATGTGGTTGCAAAATGCCCCAGAAAACAAACTCATACCTTTCTCAAAACTCATTTAGAAAATTCAGCTCCGTAATTGTAATTATTCACCATAATAGATGACCTTGTTACATTTGGTACCCAAATTTGTGTGCAACTATGACCATTTCTTTTAATAGGACGATGAGTTGAAATATGTTCTATTTTGCCGCAATACTTGCAAGTAATGGAAGTTTTACTATCGTAGTAAGTTGAGTTAACAAAGAAGTTTTTATGACACTTCTTTTTATTGAATGGATTAAAACCGATTCCTCCTTTATTGATGACGTTTTTTGTGTGCCAAGAATTTTATTTGAATTCTCTTCACCTTTTGACAATTTGAAGACAATTTTTTCAAGATCATCACACTTCAGTTGGAGCTCATATTTTTCTTTCTCAACAAGGACAACTTTCTCTTAAAAACTTTTTAAATTGTTAGGCACTAGATCATTTGATTTTCGAACTTTAACATATTCTTGAGACTATTCAAAATTCTTTTTCTTGAAATCTTTAATTTTAGAAATGCGTCCTTCTTGATGTATAGTATAATACAGTAAGACTTTTATTAACTTACGTTTGGAATAATTGTGAAGCAAGTCATATACCTCATGCGGAATGTCACATTCCATTTCCTCATCTACTTCTTCATCGACACTTGTGCAGGCATCATCATCATGATTGTCACTAGTACACCGATATTTAACTTCTTCATTTTCCATTAGACAAAAATGAGTAATATCTTTTTTGTCACTCAAGTTGCTAAGCATATTATCCCCTCTTGATGAATTGGGATTTTCTTGGCTTCTTTCTTCGTATAGTAATGGGAGTTTTTTTCAAAGATCTTTAGCTGCCTCATAAGAGCAAACATGGTTAAATATTTCATCATTTAGAGCATATTGCAAAATACATAAAACTCTAGAATTTTTCTCAAGCATCTCGTAGTCATCTTGAGTGTATTCACTCTTTGGCTTAATAACAGTAATTTCATCATCTCTTGTCCAACTTGGTACAAAAAGGCCGTTCGAAATATGTCCCAAAATTAAAAAATGATGGATTTAATAAAGGATTTCATCCTGCACTTCCAAAAAGAAAAATTAGTTCTATCAAATATTGGAGTACAATTGATAGAAGCATTTAATACCCTAGCCATGGATCTATCTATAGACGATTAAGTCTAAAAATAATAGCTCCTACTCTGATACCAATTGTTGGCCCGATTTCGACTAGTTAAATCACCCTAGAAGGGGTGAAGTGGGTGATGATGAAAGTCTCAAAGAACAAAAGTGGGCAAGACACGTGTATTTTTTAACGAGGTTAGTCTCAACTAGGCTTAGTCCCCGCCTAGAGTGCCCGAACTCTAGAATTAACACAATTTTAGGAGGGATTACACAACTCTAGAGTACATTTACTCTAAATTCGAAGCCACAAGTTAACCCTTCAATAAGTCTTGGCCAGAGTTGAACCTTCAACTTTATAATCCCACCAAATTACAACTAGGGCAACACAACTCAATAAATTAAGTGAACAAGAGAATGATATTTGCAAGTGTGGCTCTTAGTTCTTGTTCTTTGCTTGTGCTCTATCTTGGGTGCTTTTCAGCTACCAATTCCTCTCATTTTTATAGCCAAGAGGTATTGGAGAGGTTGGAATAAAACTTGGTAGGTGATCGTTGCACCAAACATGGAAAGTCAATCGTCCATCTCATTTTAAGGCCTTGAACCCAGTCTTTCAAGCCCTTGAGTTTCGCTGTTCTGCTCAACTTTTTTCTTTTTTTCTCCAATCGCTAATTTTCTTATTTTTTGTAGAAAATCTTGGCTCAGAGAATCATCTAGAGGCTTGTTTATTTTGCAACACAATCCCCTAAATTATTATATCAAAACATAATATCATATTTTGACCAAACCATGACATTTAATAAATATAGAATCATAATTCCATAATCAAATTTGAATTACAAAATATAATATCATAAAGATCACATATGCAAATTTGAATTCCAAATCATCACAAAATATTGCGGCAACTTATATCAACTCAGTTAAGCAATATACACTAGCATACCAATATTCACTAACAATCAAAACATATTTAAATAATATAAATTTTAAGATAATTCAAATATAACATGATGAATGTATCAATTGACCAATCCTCTTTTATCTTTCGTCGAAACATACTAAAAAACATGTCTTAATCTTGGGGAAAGCAAACAATCTCCCCCCTTATGATGAAGGATAAAGCCCTTTAAAAATAAATCTTATGGACTTACCCATGTGTCGCAAAATAAATTACCTTACCCTAATCTTTCTCCCCCTTTTTGAATTTTTTCAAAAAGGTTGCATAAGAAGGAGAAATCGACGATGCATGCTTCATATGCAATACTTACAGCCTTACACTTAGTGCCTTCAAACTTATCCAACAAGAGCATTAGTACTGTAAAAGGGGATTCCCTCTTAATCTATGGCAAATATTCAATATATAAGAATAGATAGCCTAAGTAGCATTTCAAGATCATATCCCTAATTAAACTAACTCCCCCTTGAAGAACAAATGATCAAGATTATGCATAGAGTTGGCAAGAGATGCTACGATATATAAAATATAAGCAATTGAGATACACAAAATAACTCACTTCCTTTTCTACGACACATACAAATAGCAAATTGATACATATTTATAGCTCCTCCTGGACACATTAATGGCATATGAAGGTGCTACCCTCAATATAGCACTCCTTGAAATAATATATAGGAAATAATAATATCAAGGTTAATCGCATATGCTAGCACACATTAACTTAATATTCTTATGAGGAACACATAGGTGCATGTGAGAGCATTAATACAACAATTTGCTCCCTTCAAGAATGTATCAAGGTTATAGCAGAATAATCAATTAATACAATTTTTTCTTACAGAAATAGGCAGCATCATGTATGTTCATGTTAGAGATCATAACAATTATGGATCCCAAAAAAAAAAAATTCACACACAAGATATCACAAGTGCATAAATAATTACATGCCATACTAGCATAAAATATGACGTAATATTAATCATGCTCACCTTCCAAAGATAATTAAGGAAATTAAAATTTGAAAATTTGAAAATCAAAATTTCTCAAATAAGAAGTAAATCATACAAATATGACGTCCATTCGATAAGAATTCAAATTTTGATTTCTATTCATGTTGTTGTAATAGAAATTCAATCCCTTGATTCAGTCATACCAAAATTTCTAGTTTCCACCTACAGTTCAAGGCCTCAAACTATGTCGCAAGACCTTGAAATCTGCATATTGAATTGATTATCAATTATTACAATCTCCGTGGACCATAAAGTAATTTCCATGAGTACTTCAATATTTCTCGGGCATCCAATTTCGAAATTTCAAGTTTTATTTTCATGTGGTTGCAAAATGCCCTGTAAAACAAACTCATACCTGTCTCAAAACACATTTAGAAAACTCAGCTTCATAATCACAATTATTCTTCATCATACCTGACCTTGTTACATTTGGTGCCCAAATTTGTTTGCAACTTGGACCATTTCTTTTAATAGGACAATGAGTCGAAATCTGTCCTATTTTGCCGCAGTAACTGCAAGTAATAGAAGTCTTACTGTTGTAGTAAGTCGATTTAATAAATAAGTTTTTATGACACTTCGTTTTATTGAACAAATTAAAATCAATTCATTCTTTGTTAATGACGTTTTTTGTGTGCCAAGAATTTTATTTAAATTCTCTTCTCCTTTTGAAAATTTGTACAAAGTTTTTTCAAGATCAGCACACTTCGCTGGGAGCTCATATTTTTCTTTCTCAACAAGGATGACTT
>NCQV01111113.1:0-10695 GCA_002740545.1 Lophocereus schottii | reverse complement strand
CTCCAATACATTGAAGTTTCACATTTTATTGCCACATCACTTGTGTTATATGAGTGAAAAAAACTCTCTTCTTTTACATGCTGAAACCAGACGGGCTTGTTGGCAGCTTTGGCCAGAAGGCAGTTACGAATCCTGCACTTGTTATTAGGAATTCTGTACTCTGTTCGGTTGATTTGCTGCTGTTTCTTTTGTTTTCTGGACTGAGGAATTCAATAAATTCCATTAAAATCCAAGTCACTTGTGCCTGAGTTCCTTTTCTTTTCCTTTTCCTTTTTGAATGCACTTTACCCTTTAATAACAAAGACACAGCCTGTTTAACCCTAGATTCTTTAAGTGTTGACTGCCTAGTGTCTACTATCCCATAGCAAAGCAACAGAGGATAGTTGAGGAGTCATTTTGCTTTAGTCCTTTTAATCGTTCTAAAGCTGAAAAAATTACCCAAAGTGAGCTTTTCAGCTGTCTGAAAAGAGGGCATCTACTAAATTCTACTGCAAGTTCATTTCAGGACTTATGAAGTCCATTTTGTGGTTTTCAAATCAGGCTCTGTCTTTGTTGTTGGTGCTTGTGTGGTGCTGTGTGCTGACATTAATTATTGACGGTCACTCACCAAGTTGCTTTATTGTTGTCTTGCTTTTGCTTGTCATGCTGTCCTGTATCTAGTGAGAAGTGGCATTTTTTAGGGTGGGAATGTATTTTGCTGTGAGCCTTTTGACTAATTCCACTTTCAGTTTGCTAGGGAACTTAGGGAGCTTGCTTTTAGTTGCTTGGCAAGTTCTGAGTTGCTTCTGATTCCATTAGGAACCATGTTTTGGCTTGAGATGGCTTCTTCTTTAAGAAAGTGAAAAAGAAGGTGGCCTTGGTTTTTTCCTCGTGATTTTTGGAGCATTTGGAGACAAAGAAGACTCTCTCAAGTCTGTCAAAACTTCCGTACAAAGCTTAAAAAATAATTCCATAGAGATTCTTTATTTTTGGGATGATGGGAACTTGTGCTCTTCATCTTCTGATGTGGTTGACATTGTGGGTTGGATGTATATAATCTTCTGTGGGATGCTAGCTGTTTATCCTTTTCTTGATCCTTGTATATAAATATATACTATTTTACTTATCAAAAAAAGGCAAAATTGTAAGCCTTTGGAGTTATGACTGAGTTGAAAATGAAGAGATGTAATTTGCCTTTTTATTTCCCTCCCTCCTGTTACTTAAATGCTTGGTTCGTAACGGGAAAATGATTTAAATATAATCTAAATTGTTAAACCATCTCTGACTTCTTAATTAAGGTTGTGTAGAAGGAAGAAGGCTTTGTTCATCTCTTATAATTTAGGAGCAGATCATCTTCAACATCTTCGCCGCAAATTTCAGAGTTCTACTATAAGTTTTGGAGCTCTATTAAAGATTTCAGAGATCTTTTATAAATTTCAGGGATTCTTATATAGGTTTCAGGCTTTTATCTACAAATTTCAAAGCTAATAGACAAATATCACAGCTCCACAAATTTCATAGCTCCTAGTCCTCATCATAGCTCCTTCTAAAGGTTTCAAGCCTCCACTAACAATGTCAGCTCAACTAAAAATTTCAGGGCTCCTTCTATCAATTTGCAAACAGATCCGAGCTGATTAGATGAGGTGAAGACAGGCAAGGTTCATAGTGATTTTCATGGGTCATGGTGCTTGCTCTGGTCGCTTGCTTGTTGACGCGTCCGTTCCTAATTACTTCAGTTGAGAAGCCTGTTATATTTATATGTCCTTACTCCTACTCGGACTTTTGGTGTCCTTAGATTTAAATTTTAATGATTTTTCTCGTTGGAATTGCTTATATGCTGTGTCTTTTCAATTCAACGGCGATGAAGAGCTTGATCATTATTTTTCTGGATTTGGATAAAATTGTTGTGCCCACCCAGAGGCTAGATGACATATGTTAACTTATATAACCTTTTGCGCTCCTGTATTAGTGGCTTAGGGTATGAATGCCACATCGGTAAACTCGGAATGTAAATTTGTATGCCATAAAATGAATCTGGTTGATGAAAGTTAATGCATTGTAATTTCGTATATTTAGATGCTAAACATATTGGATACAATCTGGAGTTTCATTTGATTTTCAACTTTGATCAAGTGGCAAACCTAGAAAACGAACCTTGTTGTTTTGCTTCTTGATTTAACATAATACAGTGTTGTTTCTCTCCTCTAACAATCATCTAATGCTTTTATGTTTGTGTCTCTCAGTTTGGACTGCAATTTTGAAGCCTAAAGGCGGAGCTTTTTAATTTTGTAATTTTCTCCCATCATATCTTTGTAGATAAGTCGATTAGAAGCTGAATTTTCTTCCTACAAGGTTCGTGCTCATTCACTTCTGCAGAAGAAGGATGCAGAACTAGCAGCAGCCAAGGACTCTGAGCAAGTCATAGCTCTAGAGGAAGCTCTAAAAGTACATTTGCTTGTTAAATCTTAATTTCCTTTCCCAAATCCTGCCAGCAGCAAGAACCTCTCTGGGTCTTGTTGTTTTGATATATGTCGTTATATTATTTTCCTTTGTGTTATTCCCTTTTGAGGTTCGTAAATATTGTTGGCCAATAAATAGGGGTAAAGAATGCAGAAATTGATGTAAAAATTGTTGAATTATGTTTTGATGACTGGCAAACTTTTTGTCATTCAGGAGGCTGAGAATGAAATATCGTCAGTATCTGCAGAAAGGGACAAGGCTTTCAGTGAGCTTCAAGATGCCTTGGTTAAACATGAGAAGGAGCTTTCAGCAAGGTACTTATTTCTAATTTTTTCAGTGCACAGCACTGCAGCTTATGAGGAAGAAAGGCAGGTTCTTGTCAACACTGAAACCATACAAAGCACTAGAAACAAGCATAAGTTAGCATACACATAAATTATTCAAATGAAGCTCATCAAACAAGCCAATCAAGACAAGCATTGGTTCAGAGGTTCAATGTTTACATGCAATTTGAATCTGTCACTGATCTTCTCCTGCTATCTAGAGATGGAGGTGCCCCCAGTCTCTAAACCTTTGAAAAAACTGTCAATATAGCCAAGAGATATAACTTGATTAACTTCTTATTCCTCTGACTTTGTCGAAGTCTTCATTGGAAGGATCCTGAAGGATAGATATCAACCAGAGCCTTGAGATTTTGGAGAAATAAGGATATGGGTTGGACAAATATTTGATGATGAGAAACTAGATTTTATGTGTGGATAGTGCAATTGATGCTGGGAGATTATAGTCTTTATTTATTAATTTACTTATTTATTTTTGGGATGATATAAACAAAACATTACATTTGATAAACAAGGGTGCCACCCATGTACAAAAGGGGCAATTGCAAAAGTCATCATGCTCTCATGCACAATATTATCTAGATAATCCACAACTCTCAAGTTCCTTTCACGGTTGAGCGCATGACTCCTGCTGTACAAGATTCAAAAAGTAGAGCTTGAAATTTTGATGGGACAAGGCTTTGTCCTCAGAACCCTGCGCACATGACTCTAACTATACAAGATTCAAAGTAGAGCTTGAAATTTTGATTGGACAAGGCTTTGTCCTTAGAAACCCGATGATTAACTGTTCTTTGTTATTCTCCGAGCCACCACCACATTTTCGACATTTAAAGGTTGAACCCAGCTGACACCCATCAAGGAATGAGGCAAATGCAAAATAGACAGTTTTCAGGCTTGAAATTGGTCCCTGCTAATCTGACAGAAAGATTGATTACATAATTGGAATGATGTACATCTATTCTCAACCCACCTGGCCTCCTAATTTCAACACAAGTTTAATACCTCTGATGCTTACTTCCTTATGATTGTATACCGTTGAGTGTCATTGGCTTCTTGATCTTCTATCCTAGCTTTCTGGAGGAGGTCCAATTCGTATGTTTTCAATTTAGAATTGAATAATGAGAGAAAAAATCAGTTGAGCTATAATCCTTGTTTCATTACTGCTTTATTTCTGACACAGAATGTGAATAGAAGGTGACAAAACCTATTGTCATTCATGAATGACCACAAGATTCTCCTCCTATATTCTTTCCTTATTGGGAGCCATCAAGGAGCAGCCATCATAAGTAGTTACTAGAAAAAATACAAATTATTAATTTTGAGGAAGCTAATTTTTTGTGCAACATTTCAGGGATGCTGCTCTTAGGAATGCTGATCAGCATATAAAAAACTTGGAAATGAAGCTTGACTCGCAGGCTGTGCATTTCCAAACAGAGAAAGATACTTGGGAATTGAACTTAATGAATGTGGAAGAGACATGGCGATGTAAGGTTTCATACTTGCCTCACCAAAATATTTGTTTCTGCAACACAGGTGACTCATGCTTTTGGATAATAGCTTATTGTTGAGATGATATCATATTTTACCAAAAATTTTACAGTGAAATATGAAGCTTTGAAGGCTGAAAATGAGGCAACTCACGCTGTGGATCTTGAAAAGGAAATGAAGGAGCTCAAAGCGAAATATAGAAAATTGAAGGTTCTTTTTCTCTGTCTTCAAGATTTTGGATGATAGATTGTGCTGATTTCACTGGCTAACTATACTCCTTGCAGGAAGAGCATGATTCATTCCGTGACCTTGCTGACAGAATGCTTGTGGAAAAGGACAAGGAGACATCAAGGCTTTCAAGCGAGAATAAGAACCTTCAGCACTCCCTAGATTTAAGACCTAAAGTGTGTTATATTAAATCTCATCCATTATGATGAAGTTCAGATTTGATCACAACTCCAAGTCCATCATTTTTCATCATTGCTATGTTAATTCTCATCATATGTCACAAATTTTTGGGCTTTTTTTCAGGGAGGCATTGATGAGACTAACAGCACAGGTATGAAAAAAATTCTCTGTTCTTGCTGGTGATGAATCTCAATAGTTACAACTTGGTATCTCCTAATTCATAGTAGAAGTTCAACAACTTTTCTTCTTCTTTTGCCCTGATTTTTGCAACATCTTCATCAGCCACACAGAAACAGGATGCCTCAAATCCATCTGTGGCAGAAGAGCAAATTCTGGTATATTTTCTGCTGCTTCCCTTTCTTCTTGTGCTTTTATTCCCTTTTGGTGTATGGAAAGAGACAAAAACATAGTACATTCTCTTATGTTCTTTTAATTTTGGGGTAGTAATTGCTATGGTGAAGCCAGTGTGCAATTATGCACTTGGTTCTGCAAATGCTGTCGTTTGCATTCAAGTTGTGCCAATGTAAATTTTGATCTAAATGAATTCTTTTTCAAAATAAAAAATTGCATATAATTTGAATGTTTATGTGTGTGGCTTTTTTGCTTTATAAAGAAGCACAATTTTAGTAGATCTAAATGAATGAATGTAAAGAAAGCATCTCACAAAGAAGTTGAAAACATCGTAAAGCACTTCTATTGGAGAGTCGTGTGCTGTTATGCTTAAGGTCTATTGGTAATGACATGACTCCGTATACCCAATATGTGTTATCTAAACATCCTATTTTCTTTTCCCAAAACAATGTCAAAGTTCCTTTTTTTGGGCCTAGGGGGAGGGGGCAGTAGAGCTAGGTAAAGTTGACCCAACATGATTACGGATCCGAAATTGACATGAAGTTAAGGGGTTTGGCTATAAATTTTCAATCCGTTTAATTAAATGGGTTGACATGTTCAACCCGTTTAATTAAATGGTTTAGGTTCAGGTTAAAACTCTCGACACGAAAAAAAACTTATTTAACCCGTTTAATTAAATGGGTTAAACAAGTTAACTCATTTTCCCATTGGTCATTTATCCATTTATCTTTTTATTACATAATTAAGAATACAAAAATTTTGAAAATGTGAATTATGATGGATTAGGGGAGTTTTAGGGAGTAATTGTTTAATGTAATTTGTGAACTTAATTTTTATAGTTATGTAATTAAGTATTAGTGGAAAATATTAAATGCGTAAATGTGTGATCAGGCGACTGAACTCGATCTGTTTATCTTAAACAGGTTAAGTGGATCAACCCGTTTAAAAATGAAATGAGTACAAGTCAAGGTTTTTCAACCCGTTTAATAAACGGGTTAGGTTCAGGTCGAGGAATTCTCCACCCGTTTAAGTTCGACATGAACATGAATCGGACCCGACTTGAACTATTACCTAGCTCTAGGAGGCGGCGTCTAAAACATTGTCAAAGTTCAATTTTCAAGAAGCTAGTGTTTTTATTGGTTGAGAAACCAACCAAACTTGCACTTTTAACTACATGTATCCAATGTTTATTTTGGTGTGTCATTAAGATTTGACAACATGTACACGGAGGGTGTATTGAATGCTGGCTGCTATTATGCTGTGTTGACTGCAAATTTTGTGCACTTGCTTTTTATTGGGCCTTCTTTATGCATGTTATAATTCAGTGATTCTTTCTTCGAAGATGTTGGCAAGGCAGCAAGCCCAGAGAGAGGAAGAGTTGACGCAGGCACAACGGCACATCCTTGCACTGCAAGTGAGTTGAGTTCCTGAACAAGCGAAAAAGGTTTTATCTAATGCATCTTCTGATTCTATTTTTTCATTCGTACTCAGGATGAAATTGAGGAGCTTGAGCATGAAAATCGGCTTCACAGCCAGCAGGTATGGACCAGTATGAACATTCTGTTTGATTCACTTGGCTGTGGCTTATGTATGTTTAGCTGTGTGCAAAATGTCTTTGCATAGTGAAACTAATTTTTTAAGCCAAGATGCATATTATTATTACAAATGAAAATTCCTCCTTTGATGATCCGCACTGGCTAGGGACTGGGCAGCACCAGTGGATAGAATTTTTTCCAATAAAATCTCACTACTTTCTCCTTTGGTATTGTGTTTTGAAGTTCTGAAAGGAGGGAAATCCATTATGTTCTTCATCCTATCTTATCAGCTGTCTTTTTCATCCTTAAACCGAAGGTTGAATGTATATGTGGAATACAGAATCGGAGATCTGTACCTAAGTTAACTGACATTTGCAGATTGCAAAATCTAGAGCCTCATGTTTGCGTTAGTGTGAGTAATGATAAACCTAATGAAGCTTGGGATCATTTATCACTGGGAATCCTGAAGCTATGTAATTGCAGGTGTCCATGTTGAAGGAGGAACTCCGAAACATGGATAGAGCACGAAAAAGGGAAGGGGTTGATATGACCTACCTCAAAAACGTCGTCTTGAAGCTTCTTGAGACAGGTACTTGCAAAACAATGTAATTTCAATTTAAAGCATGCTGAGGTTTATTTTCATTAGCAATGATAATATCTTTGTTGTCAGGCGAGGTGGAGGCTTTGTTACCTGTAATCGCAATGCTTCTCCAATTCAGTCCTGATGAGGTGAGAGTATGATAATGAGGGTTTCTATACCCTGATTCTTTCTTTAGGTTTCTTTTGCGGTGCCAGTAAGTGGTTTAGTTTTCGTCTATTTTGTTCCTTACCGTAAGGTCTGGCTAGAGTACATATATTAACAATGACCAGATGAAGGTGACGATTGTCATTTGCAACCTGGTTGCCATTACCTTTTTATTTACAGCTGTGTAACAATGTTCACATGGATTTCCCCTGTTGAGGGAGAGTGTGTGGGCACTAATGGAACAACACCCCTTCCCTCCCCAAAAAAAATTTTGGACTTTATGATCCCATCCGTTGCTAAGTCAGGCCCACAGGGTGGGCTCCATCTTCTTGGAAGGACAAGTTGAAAAAACAAAGGGTACAGAGCTTGTTAGTATAGGAGCCTTTCAGAAAGATGGAGAGGCATATTTATAGGCAGATGTCCTAGATGAGATGATGCGACACGTGGTTGGGAAAAAGGAATGATGAGAGAACCATGTTGAAGTTGCATCTCTCTCTATGAACAGTCACATATCTATATAAATCCTTTGGGCACCATCAAGTGGAGTGAACTAAAGAGGAATGTAGAGGAAAAAGGGGGAGACATGACCCATGCTTTTCTCTTACAATCCCTCTATATAATGGTCTCTCTATGAATGGGGTTGGCTCCAAATCTTGGTGGTGCTCTATTGTATTTTGGAAGGTATTGGCTGGTCACTCTGTGCACCTCATGGTGGGGATTAGAGCTGGGTAATAGGTCGTGTCGGGTTGGGTTCATGTTCGTGTCGAACTTAAACGGGTTGAGAATTCCTCAACTTGAACCTAACCCGTTTATTAAACGGGTTGAAAATCTTGACATGTACCAATTTAATTTTTAAACGGGTTGACCCGCTTAACCTGTTTAAGATAAACATGTCAAGTTCAATTACTTAATTGACTATTTATGCATTTAATATCTTCAACTAATACGTAATTACAATGTTAAAAATTAAGTTTACGTATCACATTAAATAATTACTCTTTAAAATTCCCCAGATTCGTCATAATTCATAATTTCTAAAAAATTTTATATTCTTAATCATCTAATAAAAAATAAATGGATAAATAAAAAATGAAAAAATGATTTGACTTATTTAACTCATTTAATTAAACGGATTAAATAGGTACTTTTTCGTGTCGAGTATGTCGATCTGAACCTAACCCATTTAATTAAACAGGTTGAACGTGTTAACCCATTTAATTGAACGGGTCGAAAATTTATACCCAAATCCACTTAACTTCGTGTCGGGTTCGGATCGGTAATCGTGTCGGGTCAGCTTTTCCCAGCTCTAGTGGGGATGGATAAGCCCTTATGTGCAATCCTAGGTTTTGCCTTGAAGACCAGATGAGAGAGGTTCTGCAAGAGAACTCTTTCCCTTCAAAACTTTTGCACCAACAACTAGAATATGTGGCGCATAGAAATTTCTCCCGGACTTCACCTTGCTCACTAGACTTCCTTTGATGTAATGCTGTAGGTCCAAAAATGTCAGCAAGCCTACCACAGTTACACAGATGCATCAGCTAGTTCAGCAAATGATGGATCAAGTCGGTCCCTTTTCTCGAGATTCTCATTTGTTTGACAGCAATAAGGAACGTGATTGGAGGGCAGATAGAGATTTTCATGCAGAAGGCTGATTAAAGTGGCAGCACTCACGTATTCTTTGTATTTTTTTGTCCTTGCATGAGAAGTCATTAAATCATTTCCATACACAGGATTTTTGTAAAAAATGAAAAAAGAGCGAGCAGGAGATAGACTGAAATACCTAAATTAGGAGCAAAGTAAATTGCCCAGAGAATGTGGTTACATTGAGTCATCTGTAAATTGTTCCTATGTTTCTTTGACCTTTGAGAATTAACAGAATGAAATATAAAAATTCGGATTTAAAATTCAATTTTGAGCAGAAGTGGGATCTGTTTATTCTTCTGGCATTGCCCTGATTGAGAAGTAGGTTGGTGGAGGTTGGTGTACAAGGAGGCTGTAGACTCGAACATAGTGTAACTTGTACTTTATGTCACTCCAAACATTGTATGACTTCTGTAAATGGCAGCATCTTGGAATGATCTCAACCACTTTTCCGCTACTACGAGAATCTGGAGTACTGAATTGACTTTAAGCCCGCAATATGAGAATTCAATTGATACAAAAAGATTGTTCACTTTTCTTCAAGGAAACCCCTAAATGTCGTCATACTTGTATAAAGTCGTGAATACTAAATGTTTGTGTTCAAATTCAATTGGTCTCAATTGTTTTTTTAAAAAAAATTGAGATATTTGGATACAATTATGATTATGAAAAAGTTTGGAGTCTTGAAGTACAATGTCGCTTAAAATGTTTGGACACATCAAAGGATTATAGAGTAAATGTAAGATTATGAACCCAAATACGATTTTTCAAAGCAAAAAATGGGCCATATGTTGCAAGTAAGTGTGAGACCAAGGCTTAATTAATTAATTAAACTATTTATTGTGCATGTATTTTCCAAAATTGATACTTCATCCCTAGATATGATGAACTTTCAATGAAATATGATTTAAAACAGTTATTTTACTCGGAAGAACTCATATATAGTATTAACAACATTGATAGTCATGATTCAATCTTCATAATTATAACATCTTTAGGATTTGGCCCACAAAATAACTCGAGTTCCCTTCAACTGAGGCATCAAAGAGCATTTCCAGTTACAGTTTCATTTTTTGGAACTCAAGTTTACCACGTCAGCAAAAGTTCCAATTTTTTAGAACTTATATTTTATCATTTTTTCAACCCATGAAAATCCAATTAAAATTACTCAATGAAAAAATTTATCATGGATCCACTTCATAATCCACAACCCCTTTTTTTAATTATATAAAAATTATATATTCATCCCCACAAAAAGAAAAAATCGAAAATATATTAAAAAAATTAAAAGTTTGCCTCGTGTGGTGGAATTGGGCAGAGTTCCACCACGCGTGGCACTTATCTGCTCTTCCTAGGGCATGTGGACACATGGCCCAAGTAGGCCCGTGTTCCTCTCTCCTTTACTGGCTGCGAATGCTCTAAGTTTGTCATCGAGTTTGCTAACAGGTCCTTGCAACACAATTTACCTTATTTTCACTCACGGTTGCAAGGCACAGTTCCCCTGCCATTTACACCACTGCAGTGCTAATATTACACTACTCCATGCTTGATGCTTGATAGAAATTGTGGATTGTCACAAGTAGGTACGAACTCCGGGAAGCTGCAAACTAAGACTCCGAAGGCGGCTGTAAACCTCACTACCATCAACTCGAGCAAAAAAGGCTGCTAGTAGAATTATCAAACATGATACAATATCCTAAACCCAACACTGAACAAACTTATCAGTATCACCGGTTTTTTACTTTTT
>NCQV01111079.1:1690-15733 GCA_002740545.1 Lophocereus schottii | reverse complement strand
AATAATCGTTCTTTTTAATAAAATTATCCGTTAAAACTCACATAGTCGATTTAAGATTTTTGCCGAACGATAACTTAAATGCAACTGGTAAATTTAGCAACTGAAGCAATTAGTCAGCAATAGAATGAAAGCGTGGCCCTTACAACCCGGCTCCCAAGAAGGTGATGCTAACTGGAAAAATTGTTTAGTCATCATTCTCATCATTCTCTCTATATTTGCATTAATCATTCTTTTGACATTACTATTAATTCTCCTCTTAATTTTATCAATGTCAGTATAACCAGGAGGAGGTTGAACTTGAGTTACAGGAGGTGGAGGTCCAGGTGCATTGGGCACACCTGGAAAAGCTAGTCTTTGAAAGGAAGCTGAGGGATGGGAGATGGCCTGGGAATTGTTTCTAGGAAACACTACAAGTGGCAGTTAGGAACCACATCATTTGGTTTATTACTTCGAGAAAAGTTAGGGTGATTTCTCTACTGTGGGTTGTAACAAGGGGAAAATAGGGTCCTTCTGTGGTCTTGAGAAGGCCATACTCGCTCACTCTTGTCCAGTTATTAATTGCTAAGCAAAATAAGGACAAGCACTCAAAGAATGATCTAAGGCCTGGCAATGAGAACAGGAAATCGTAGAAGTATGAGACAACTGGGGCATCTGGGGAGATAATTCCTCCAACATGTTTTTCAAAACAGCAATCTTAGACTCTAACTGACTTACATCAGAGACAGAATATAACTCATCCCTTGCAAACCTATAGCATAGACTGTCATCATGAGCGGTTTTCCACTACATAGTTTTCTTAGCTAACTCCTCTAGGAATTACCAAGCAGTAGTGGTGCTCTTAGAAAGAAAGCCACCCTGACACATGGACTCTACCATGGCTCTAGTCTATTAGTCAAATCCTTCATATACAATCTAGCATAAACGTATTTAGTCAAGACCATGATGGAGACACTGGGCTAACAAATTCTTGAACCTATCAAAGTAGTTCCAAAATGATTCTCTATCTAGTAGCACAAATTGATTAATTTCATTCCTTAGCTTAATAGTCTTGGCATTGGGGAAATATTTTCTTAAGGGCAATCTTACAAAATCATTCCAAGAAGTAACAGCTTGTAGCTAAGCCCTACATCCAATATTTAGTAGAATCTTTCAAAGGAAAAGGAATCAATTTCATTCGCAAAGCATCAATAGGGATATTAGGAAAGTGCATCGCAGAACATACTTCTTCGAATTTCCTAAAAAATGAATGAGCTCCTCTAAACCTGTGAATTTAGAGAGCATTTGAGTATATTGATGTCTTAATTCGAATGTCGCATTTGGTCCAAGGTCAGATATAGTAAAATAAGATGGCGAAGTAGCCTTAGGGGGATAGAAAATATTCCTCAAAGACCTTTCTTGTGCCATTTCTTTTAATTCAAGCTTGGTTTGGGCTCGGGTTTCAAGTCACGGTCGGGTTAACTCCTAAAAAGTCCATGATTTTCAGTGTCCCTAAACTAATCAGTCATATAAATCTCACACCCTCACAAAAGGATTTATTTTTAGTCTTTTTGTTTTTCTTTTTTTTTGGATTTTAGATTTTTCTATTTCTTTCTTTTCTTTTAAAACACAAACAAAATTAGAAAGTGAATGAAACCTAAAACCAATATACAAACAAAAAGTAATCAAATCTAAAAATAAAAAATATGAACACAAATAAACTAAAAGAAAATAGAAAACAAACTAAAATCTAAACAACCCAATTCTAAAAATAAAATTAAAACAAAAATTGAAACTTCTAAAATCAGAACTCTATATACAGTGAATTCAACACAATCAAAAAGATCATGAATATATTTTTTTTGAATTTTTTCTGTCCCCGAACTTCGTAGAAAATTGCAAACAGATTATTAGTTGCAAAATTCACAGAAAAATCTAAACTGTCCCAAACATTTTAGAAAATTCACACAACCTCTAAATATTATGCTAAATCCAAGAAAAATATCGGCACAGCAAAAATCACACCAGAAATGCTCCAACGAATTCAAACAAAATATAAAACTAGAGAAAAATCTACACTGATATTGCTTTTTTTTCTGATCAGTTTTTCCTTGTTTCATTTTGCTGCACATAAACTAAATTGGCTAGTACTATTTTTTCAGCAACAAATAATATTAAAATCAAAATGAAACTAATCTCAACAAAAATCAAAATACTAACAAAAATCAAAAATAATCTAAACTAAATTACTAAAACTAAATAACGACTCAAACTAAACCAAAAATCATAATTATAAAACTAAAACAACAATAACTCAAATGACTTAAATAACTAAACTGCGACTCGACGCAACAAAATTTCACAAATTCATCCCTGGCAGTTGCACCAAAAACTTGTTGTAACTTCTGTAAGTATGCGGTTTATCATTGTAGGAATTACGGGTGTCGTCTCAAGGATGGGCTATAAATTTAGGTAATTAAAATTTTATTCTGAATAATGTAACCTTCTTCTATGAAAAAACAAACTCTTTAGAGATCAGACATGACTAAAGTCACTAACTTTGTAAGTTTTTTTTACNNTTCTAATCAAGTTTAACTTGAAGACTAGTAGTTTAACACCAACTAAATCCTTTATATTGTCAGCAAAAAAATAGGGCCTAAATTTCACTAATGGCAACAATATCTATCTTAAAGCACTCAACAACCTACAACCAAAGTACTTCACCAGTCTAATTCATGAACGTTCAAACCTGGAATTGGTTTTTGGGGGGCAAGTGAAATTACAGTGGAAACACTCAAGAATTTGAAACCTAGGATGGGCTATCTCATAGTTCGTCTCTGCCCCAAAACCGCAGCCGATTGAGCATCCAAAATCAAAGTAGGTGAAGCAAATGTGAACAATTAAAATCTAAATTGAATAACTTTGATATCAAATTTGCAATTTATAGCCGAAATGAATGACGTGCATCACTGAGAACTAAAGCCGCAATCTCGAATTGAAAAAGGAATGAAAAAAACAACAATGAAAGTTCAATCCCTCGAAAATTAACTCTCTTTACCCCTCTTATCTCTACTTCTCAGCTCCCAAAACTGGGTCTTCAATGCTCCATTAAGGCCCTTGTAATTGCTCGACCCTTCATGTTGACGACGATACAACTACTAGGTAACCGTCGTGGAGAAAATGGGTCAATTGAATTTTGGTTTATGGTAGCAATGAATGTTGATGATTAAAGGACGAGAGAGAGAATCCATGACTATTATAGGGAAGATGAAGACGCAGCAGCTTGGGGGGAAGTTTCGAGTTTCTGGGGTCAAATTTATGGCAAAGAAGAAGACATGGGTCTGGGTTAAGAAACACGTGCAAGGCACGTGTTCGATTAAGTGAGGGAATGCCTGGGCATGCATTGGGCCAACCCAGCGAGCGAATGGAAAGGCCAGTAGAAGAAGAGAATGAGAGGAGAAAGGAAAGTTGCGGACAAAATGGACAGCAGAGGCCCACAGATGAGAAAGAAGGCAATCTGACTAGGACAGGAGAAACAGGCCGCGACTGCTGGACCGACCCAACTTGGTCAGAGAGACAGAAAGAAGGAGAAATAGAAGGCAGGATGAGGATGGTCTGTGCCGCTGAGGGAGATTGGGTCCGACGCCACACTTGGGCTGGACTTCAGCTACTGGGCCAATTCTACTTCGTTTGCTCCTTTTCCAGTTGATGCACAGCTTCTCATTATTTAATCATCTTTTCCCCAAGTTTTTCCACTTCCTGCAAAATGAATAAAAATACTATTAAAAATCTAATTAACCAATTTATTCCAAGCAATTATGAGATAGTAAAAGGGTATAAATATCATAATTTTAGGTTGAATAGGGATTGAGATGATAAGTTATAACAACATTAAATATTCTTATGGTTGAAGTAATTTAGAGAGTAAAATTATGCATAATTTTCACGGTGTTGCATGAGATGGTCACTAAAGATGACACAAGCAAATTATATTTTCTATGCCACTTAAATTGGTAATCCATTGGCTTGAGCATCTTCACAATCAATATAATTTTGCTATCATGACAATAATTACTGTCATATGGTTCATATGGTGGGAGTTTAAGAGTAATTATATAAAGATTTACATTATGTATCAAATTTACTATTACGTATACACCCTAACTTAATATGCTTTAAGGATAAATACTTTTATCCTTAATGGGAGAATGCTATTTCCATGTTTTCTTGACAAATAGATGTTTGTATATTTAGTTAGATATTTAAATGTCATTTGCACAAAATATTCACATGATATTTATGATTCATAAAATGGTGTTTATGAATCGATAATTAAGGTGAATGTAAGGATAGATCATTCATCCTTGGTAGAAATAAATGTGAACTGACGTCAAATATTATTTATTTATTTCTATGTAATTTTAATTTGCTAAAATATTTATATATCCTTGGATGCTTTTGATGGACTTGTTAATGCATATTTTAGCATGGTTTCTAAATGTCTATGTTTTTATTCTAGACAGTTGGATGTTATTTATTCCAATTTTAAGAATTTGAATTGGGAAGAATAACTATTTCATCCTTGGTGAATCTGAATTGGACATTTATACAAGGCTTCTTAAGTTGAGTTTTTCTTAGTTTAGTGGGTACAGTAGGTATTCGCAGGTTTTATAATTATCTTAGTGTTGGGATTATCTCAGTTTTGGATAAGTTTGTTGTGTTATTGTTTCTATTATTGTAAGTAGTACCATTTATTTGTTTCTTTATCCTTATTAGTAATTTTCTTTTATTATTATTATTATTATTATTATTATCATCATCATCATCATCATCATCATCATCATCATCATTATTATTATTATTATTATCATCATCTGTTGCTAAACTACAATTATCATTATTTTTAGTGTTATTATTAGTTATTCCTTTATCTTTATTATTATTATTATTATTATTACTACTACTACTACTACTACTACTACTACTACTACTACTACTATTAGCATTTTATTTGGTGTTGTTATTACGTGTTGTGCTTGGTGGTGCTGGATATTGTTAGCATATACTAATGGTGAGCGATGTGTTAACTCAAGTCAGTCCTCCAAGGGGGAATGGGTTTAGGGGGGAATAGGGTTTTTGTAGTTGCGTCCAGTCTCTTGGAATATCGGGTCACTTACTGGGAAGTCAATAAAATTAGTTAAAGTTTTGCGTAGATTGTAGGATTGACATAGCTTGTGTTTAAGTGACTAAATGGGTGGGAGCTGAACTTAAAGAAATTAATGGGTATAGGTTGGGGTATTTAGGGTCAAATAGGATGAAAAATGGAGTTGGTATTTTGGTTAATACGGAGTTGGTAGATGAAGTTGTTGAACTAAAGTGTAAGAGTGATCGCATTATGGCTTTTAAGGTAGTGGTGGGATCAGAATTCCTAAATGTGGTTAGTATTTATGCACCTCAAATAGGTTTGGCGGAAGATATTAAGAAGCAATTTTGGGAGGATGTGGATATGCTTATCCAAGATGTCCCTCAAAGCGAGAAACTTTTCAAAGGAGGAGAATTTAATGGTCATATTGGTGTGAAAGCGGCTAGGTATGATACGGCACATGGAGGTTTTTGTTTTTGGAGAGAAACAATGGAGGGGCTTATATTTTTGACTTTACAGTTGCCAATGAATTGTTTTTTGTAAACTCCTTTTTTAAGAAGAACGAGGACCATTTGGTGACTTTTAAGAGTGGCATTGCAAAGACTCAAATTGATTACTTTCTTACTAGAGTGAAGAATAGGAGGTTGTATAAGGATTGTACGGTGATACCAAGTGAGTATTTGGGAACTTAGCATAGGTTACTAGTGATAGAGGCAGAGCTCAAATGTTCGAAGTGGAGGAAAAGTAGTATGGGGGATCTGATAAGTGCTCAATATGTATATCATTTTAGGGATATTTTGTGTCATTTTTAGGAGAATATTGTACTTTGAGTTATTATTTACACTCCTATTCTCGATTTATACTCGGATATGATTGATGTATTTTGCAGGATTTTAAGCCTTTTTACTCAGCATTTGACCCTCATTTAGATGTATTTTAACTCATCATGGATGCCCCTGAGTTGGCATGCCCATGGAATGAAAGAAGAGTGGAAGAATTGAGAGCCGGCCAAGACCACAGTCAACCCATAGTGGATGCCATGGACCGTTGTGGAGGCATAACTACTAATCTCTTTGTTTTCCCTCATTGTGTGGTTGAGATTGATTAAGCTTTTTTATAAATAGGGCATTCCTCAGTAGTAGAAGGCAATCATCCATCCCATTTATCCATCCCATCCCATACTACTTTCATCTTTTCAGGTAGATTAGTTTAGATTAGATTAGAGGGAGAGAGTGATAGAGTTAAAGTGAAGACTTACAAGGATTCCATCCCGGGTTTGTGATCAACATATTCAAGCATGATTTTGGCTGAGTAAACTCTTCTCTCTTCTCTTCTATTTTCTCTTTAGATTTATCGTTTTAGAGTAGTTAGTTGTTTAATCTTTTATCATATGTGAGTAGTTTGACTTTTGTCTAGGGATTTAGTAGTTTATGAATGTGTTATTGGATTATGTTTTAATCTATATAACTGTGCTTATTTTCATGATTGATTTGATTTCGTTCTATCAAGTGTTTGATGGGTTGTGAGTTGATTTTTGGCCAAAATTTGCTTACACACTTGAAACAGACTTAGCATAACTTCGTCTCGAAAGAGACATTTATATGTTAGGAAGACTAGAGGGTAATCAAAGACTTTGAACCTGGATTAAGTCAAATTAGTTTGAAAGAACGATGTTTACTTAGTTTTAGCAAATTTGATTGATTTCGAAAGAATATATCAAATTTCTAGATAAATTACAATTCCTCGAGATCAACCGACAAGAGAAGAGCACATGTTTATCATTTTGATCGAATCACCTTTCTTAACTACATGAATTCCTAGGCATTTTTCCTTAATTGATTTAGATTTAGCATATTAAAAGTTGTTGAGTCAAAAGCCCTTGATTCATGATTCGCTTAGCCTATTTGGAGGGATTATAACTCAGTGGTTTCATCTAATCTCTGTGGGATCGACATTGATTTGCTACAACACCACTGTGCACTTACAGGCCTATCAATTTTGGCGCTCATCGAGTATTGGATTTTTCCTGATAGGTTTTACTGAACATTTTATTTTTCCTTTGGAAAAAAAACCTATAAATTTTTTAAAAAAAAATTAACAACCAAAAAAATTTTAAAAAAAACAATGGTAATTTTTCATTTTCCCCAATTTGGGCATTAGTTATTTTGGAGTTATTTTAAGTGTTTGAATACTTTCTTGCTCGATGTGGTTATTGTGTTGGTAAGAGGGAAATTTTGGACATTGTTGATGAGGGTGTGAATAATGAAACCCGAACCCTTTTAAAGTATTGGGGCTTTCATGATAAAAATGTGGATGATGCATGACATTTGCTTAAGTGGATTGCTTGGGATTCATTTGAGTTTGAGAAGGCTACTATTATTTCTAAATATTCATTTCCTGGTCCTTGCGCATTCTATTCTTGATCTTATTATACCTTTTTTTGGTGTGATTTGTGTAATTTTTCTGACCATGCTACTAATTTGTGTCCTTGTTATGCATGCTATACTCAAACTTATTTTGCATCACCCATAAATAATACTAAAGTTGTCCTGACCTTAAATGATTCATCTTTTCCTTTAGCTCAGTGCACAGGGGCTCGGGGAGGGTGATCCTTTTGGGTTTGATGCTACGTTTGATTTTGTTGATGCATGTTTTAAGTCAGAAGATATTTTAGATGAGGTGCATGATCTAGATGAGACTCCTTTGCAGGGGTCATGTGATGTGTTTATGCATGAGGAGTCTCCTAGCCTTGGTTTTGATGATAATGTTCTTCATAATCCTCTTGATCATTTCCATCTTTCATCTATTTGTTCATTACCCTCTCCTTCCCCTGAGTATTATATTGATGTGCCCATGGATAATTCTATGATTTGCGATATTAATTTGGGCTATGCAGATAACATGTTTAGTATGCTTGCTGGGAATGTTGATGATTAGGTGTCCCTAGGTTACTTTAGAGGGTATGATCCCTACATTGACCCTTATTGTGTATACCTAGAGGACCTACCTAGAAAAATAATGTGTTCTACATTCTTTAATCATTCCTATGATTTTTCTATGGCCATTGATAAGCTTAAAAGGATACTTATTGTCTTTGGTTTGATATTGGTTATCGCCTCTTACCTTTTATTTTCTAAATTATTGTCCCAAAAGTTTGATAAGCTCCTGCATGCTTTAACGGCATCTGCTTTCATGAGCGAAGTCTTGACTTCGTGATGGAGTGGCTGATGCTCCATTTGCCCCATTTGCATGGAGGTCTTAGCTTAGGTGCACTCTGCACCTAATCTGGTGTGATTGTTATGTTTTGTTTCTTTTCCTTTCTCTTACTTTCTTTCCTTTGAATAATAATATTTTATCTAAGTATGGGGGAAGGGTAGTTTCTATGTTGTTTATTTCGATTATTAGTTTGCATACATGTTAGAGCATATAGTTTTAGATTTTTTTTTGTTTGCATGTTGTATTTGGTTAATTTTAGATTTGCATTTTAGATTTGTATATAGAGATGGTGTAGATTGGTTTGAGATAAGCTCCAATGATGTCTTTGCTAGGCATGATAGCTTTCATGCGCTTAAGTATCTTTTGATGTGTAATCCCTTTTGGTGCTAAAATTTTTGAAGGTTTTGTAAATATTTCTAGTTTTGACCCTTGTCTTGTTTGAGAACTTTGTTATTCCCTAGAGTCTTTAGCACTAATGTTTATACATGGAGTCGTTTCATAAGCTAGTTGAGGCGTTGGTAAATATCTCATGAGATTTTGAGCCTTATTTGCACTAGTTCATTATATTTAGTCTCATGTTCTTTTCATGTGTGTGACTATTCCATGTCGCATCTCTAAAACTTATCTAGACTGTTGTTCAAAATCACATTCGCATGTGTATAGTTGATGATATAATAGAGGCATTTCTCTTCAATCATTTTAGCCACATAGCAAAATAGCCTACCCTTGTCTTATATGTTTTTTCCCCCTTGCTAGCCCCTTTGAGCTTATATCCATTTTTGTTGTGATCCCTTCATCTTAGCTCTTGACTAAACACATATTTTAACCTTTAAGCCAATTTTATGGAGCATCACTTTATCTTTTTAGTGGGGGGCTTCGGGGATATTTGAGTTTAAGGTAGCCTTGGTATGTTGGTTTGTTAAGGGATTGATGATATTGAGCATTTTGCTTTTGTTCCCTCTTGTTTGGGTTGTGTATATATGTATTCATTTCAAAAAACAAGAGAAAATCATGTAAAAAAAGCTACAAAGAAAAAAGACAAGGAAAAGAAAAAAAAACAAAGGAAGGTGAAGTCATCTTACGAGGGGGGAAAAAAGCAAAGCAAAAACAGTAAAAGGAAAAAAAAACCAACTAAAAAAACCAAAAAAAATAAATAAATGATTGACATTGGATATGTACATAGCTTGGGTTCTTTCTTTATCAATTCATTTCGTACTTGATCAGGGTATGTTCATTGTATTGTTGGAGTTTGGAGTGTTGGTGAACTTATTGGTTAGTTGGTGGTTTGTTGGTTGCTCCCTAGTCATTTGGCTTAGTAGCTCCACATTATCTAAATTCGTTTGTCCACTCCATTCCCTTAACCCTTATAGCCCATGTTACAAGCCAAATAAATTTCTCTTGATTGTGCATATTGCATTCTAGTGGTAGGAAATTTGAGAGTCTTATCAAGCACATGGTGGATTGCATCTTTGGAACGAGTACTGAGTGAACCTATGCTATATTTTAAACACATGATCAGGAGTGTCACATTTCCCAAAAGTAAGATTCTACCAGTCCATTTAGCTCTACAATTCCATGTGCTTGCATGACAAGCTTTGTGGTTCTTTGGGGGTGATCAAGTTTGCTGTTGAGCTTGTGGTCATGCACTTCATTGAAAACCTTCTTTTCCTTCTAATTTATAAAATATTTTGTGCACTATTTGGGATTGCTGTTGATTGCTATTCTTGCTTGTGAAATGTTCTAACTTGCCTACTTTGAGGAGGTTGTCATGTTCTGAGTCATACATATATTTTCCCTTGTTGGTTTTCTATAGTGTTTGCTTAAGGACATGTAGCGGTTTAAGGATGGGGGAGTTTGATAAGTGCTCAATAGGTATATTATTTTAGGGCTATTTTGTGTTGTTTTTAGAAGAATATTGTGCTTCAAGTTATTATTTACACTCCTATTCTCGATTTATGCTTTAGTGTGGTTGTTTGATGTGTTTTGCAAGATTTTAGGCCTTTTTACTCAGCATTTGACCCTATTTAGATGTATTTTGGCTCACACAGATGTCCCTATGTTGCCATGCCGTGGAAGGAAAGAAGAGCAGAAGAATTGAGAGCCAACCAAGGCCACAGTCAGCCCGTGGTGGATGCCACGGACCGTGTTGGAGGCATAACTACTAATATCTTCGTTCCTTATCCTGTGGCTGAGTTTAATTGAGTTTTTTCTATAAATAGGGTGTCCCTTAGCAGCTGAAGGTAATCATCCATCCCATTAATCCATCCCATCCCATACTGCTTTCCTTTTTTCAAGTAGATTAGTTTAGATTAGATTAGATGGAGAGAGAGATAAAGTTGAAGTGAAGACTTGCAAGGATTCCATCCCGGGCTTGCGATCGATCGATTCAAGCATGATTTTGCCAGAGCAAACTCTTCTATCTTCTCTTCTCTTTTCTCTTTAGATTTATCATTTCAAAGTAATTAGTTATTTAATCTCTTATCATATGTGAGTAGTTTAATTTTTATCTAGGGATTTAGTAGTTTATAAATGTGTTATTGGATTATGTTTTAATCTGTACAATTGTGCTTATTTTTTATGATCGGTTTGGTTTCAATCTATCAACTATTTGATATGTTGTGAGTTGAGTTTTCGCCAAATTTTTTCTTGTATACTTAAAACAATCGAGTGAACATTCTAAAGATGACATTTGGTTGTTGGACTGCTTGAATAGACTTAGCATAACTTTATCTCAAAAGAGAGATTTATATGTTAGGAAGACTACAGAGTAATTGAAGATTTTGAACTTAGTTTAAGTCAAATTAGTTTAAAGGAATGAAGTTTGCTTAGTTTAGGCAAATTTGGTTGATTTCAAAAGAATATATCAAGTTTCTGGATAGATTGCAATTCCTCGTGATCAACCGATAAGAGAAAAGCACATGTTTATCATTTTGATCCAATAATGAATTCCTAGGCGGTTTTCCTAAATTGATTTACATTTAGCATATTAGAAGTTGTTGAATCAAAGCCCATTGATTCAGGATTCTCTTAGCATGTCTTGAGGGATTATAACTCAGTAGTTTTATCTAGTCTCTGTGGGATCGACCATGATTTGCTACAATGCCACTGTGCACTTGTAAGCCTATCAGGATCCTAGAGTTAAGTGCACTTGTAAGCCTATCAGGGTCCTAGAGTTAAGTGGCAGAATATTACTGAGGAGAATGCTAGAAAGTTATTAGAGAGGATTACCAAAGAAGGGATTTGGAAGTAGGTAGAGGATGCCGATATAATGTAAGAAGCAATGGATGAATGTATATCGAGGAGAGGTGGTAGCAAAACAAAAGGAGGCTACTGGTGGAATGAGGAGGTAAAGGAGAAAGTCAAGGAGAAAAAAGAGGCATACACTGCTTTCATTGATAGTGAGATTGATGGAGAGGAGGAGGATAATAGAATTGAATATAAGTCAGTGAAAAAAGTAGCTAACAAAGTCATTGCTATAGCTAAGAGTATGGCTTATGATAGGTTATATCAAAAATTGGAGACCAAGAAAAGTGAGAGGAGGTCTTTGAGCTAGCTAGGGCTAGGGAAAGAAGAACCAGAGATTTGGGCAATGTGAGGTGCCTCAAGGATTAAGATAGTAAGGTGCTGGCTATGGAGGCAGAAATCAAGGAAAGTTGGTAGAGGTAGTGTTCTAAACTCCGCAATGGGGAAGTATTAGAGGATTTTCAGTGTATAGAAGGACAGAGTAATGAGAGGCATCTTAACCCGTGACTTTGCGAACCAATTCACAAGGATAAGATTAAAAAAGCTCTGAGGAAGATGTCCAATAGAAAGGTCATGGGACCAGTCTAAATACCGGTAGAAGTGTGGAAATGTTTCGGTGAAGTGGGATTAGAGTGGCTAATAGAACTTTCCAATGTTATTTTTAGGACTGCTAAGATACCCAAAGAATGGAGGGATAGTACAATCATTCCACTATACAAGAATAAAGGCAATATTCAGGATTGCAATAATTATAGAGGTATAAAGTTGCTCAGTCATACTATGAAGTTATGGGAGAGGGTGGTGGAGAGGAGGTTGTAGAAGGACATTTTGCTATCAGAGCACCAATTTGGTCTTATGCCTCGTAGGTCAACCACAGAGGCAATTTACCTCCTTTGAAGGCTCATGGAATTATATAGAGATAGGAAAGATAATTTTCACATGGTGTTCATAGACCTAGAAAAAGCTTATGATAGAGTTCCACGTGAAATGTTATGGAGATGTTTGGAAAAGAAAGGAGTGTTGCTTGCGTATGTTAGAGTTATTAAGGACATGTATGATGGAGGTGGGATGAGTATTAGGACGCCAGGAGGGGTTACCAATGACTTTCCCCTTGTTATGGGACTTCATCAAGGTTCCGCTATAAGCCCACTTCTTTTCACTTTGAGTATGGATGAACTCACAAAAGAGATTCAGCATGAGTTACCATGATGTATGTTATTTATGGATGACATTGTTCTTATTGATGAGATCAGAGCAGGAGTTAACAACAAGTTGGAGCAATGGAGATATACACTTGAGTCTAGAGGTTTGACACTGAGCAGATCAAAAATAGAATACCTACATGGTGGTTTCAGTGGAAGAGAAAAGGAGGGGTAGAAGTCATTATTGATGGGATGACAAGACCAAAGGCCAATAAGTTTTAATATTTAGGCTCGATCATTTAACGAAAAGGGGATATTGACGAGGACTTTAATCACCGCATAAAAGTGGGTTGACAAAAATGAAAGAATGCTTCAGGTGTATTGCATCATAAGAGGATGCCTACAAGATTAAAAGACAAAGTTTATCGCATGCTAGTTAGACTTGTTATGTTGTATGGCTCCGAGTATTGGCCAATAAAAAGGTCACAACTTCAAAGGTTGATGGTAGCATAAATGAGGATGATCAGATGGATGTCTGGCCATATGAGGGCAGGTAGAATTAGGAATTTAGTAATTAGGGACATAGTTAAAGTGGCTCCCATTGAGGATAAGATGAGAGAGACTAGACTCAGATGGTTTGGTCATGTGGTGAAAAGGAGTCTCAACGCTCTTATGAGGAGATGTGAGAGGATTAACATCACTGAAGGCAAAAGGGATAGGGGACGACCAACGAAGACCTTGAACGATGTGATTAGGTAGGACTTGAAAGTTGTAGGGTTAACGGAGGATATGGCTCATGATAGAAAATTATGGCAGGATAGGATAAAGGTCTTAAACAAATGAGAGATAGTCTAGTAGCTATCTTGTGGTTGGCATATAGCAGAATTTGTTGTTGGGAGTCTGGAGTGTCTTCCTATTTTCTTGTGTGTCGTGTTTGAATGCAGGTAATACCTTAATCTGAGAAGAGACAATATTAGTCTATATTTATTTAGTAAGGTATGGTACTTTCCTCAGCAGTGTTATACTAAGGCTTTGCATACTATCACATATTTTATTAATGTTTTTTAGTTCATTCCCTACTGATTATCTTTAATTTCTTTTATAAAATGTTTTCTTAAAATCCTTTTTCGTGGGTCTTTTGGAATTAACCTCTCTGTGGGTAGAAATGTCTGTCGAGGTACGGTTGCAAACATTTAGATCTTTCCAAACCCTGCGAAAGTAGGATTCATGCTGGGAGGTGGCATTGTTGTTGTATATAATGAAGTTGAAATATTTTAGTGCGGTTGGCAGAAATCCATGTATAGGAATTCAGTGTTTGGGCCT
>NCQV01111076.1:0-14579 GCA_002740545.1 Lophocereus schottii | reverse complement strand
TATTATTATTATTATTATTGGTGAATTGTGTTCAATTAATTTCTACGATGCTGCAACAATTAAAAATTCAGGTGATTCCACGAATGCGTAGCCTTTATCAAACTGTTCACGTGTGAGGATCCTTCTCTTCTTTGGTGCTGTCTCTGATGAAGGGTTCGACTCTGTTTTGGTCGGTGTTTTATTTTTTCTTTAGGGGAACAGGCTGTTAATTATTGTTGTTGTTATTTTTAAAAAAGCAGCAGATTTACCGGGTTGGGTCAGGGATTTGGATTCAAACATGATCCAGGGGGCAAAATCAGGCCTACTAGTCTGGTCTTGATCCACAATAGTGGTTGCTACCTATTCCAAGAAGACGGCAGCCTACTCATCTGGGGACCCGGTCGGACTCCTCATAGCAGGGCCCAGTTCCTAGTCCAGACAGTTTCAATGTCTTGGTTTAGGAGCATTTATTAAAATGGACGAAAGCTGCATTAGAGGGTGGACGAAATCAATCAGAGTCAAAATTTTGATGGATCTATGTGAGCCCTTCCCAGACAAGATTACCATTGAAAAGGGAAACAACCAGGCTATTACCCTCCCAGTGAAGTATGAAAGGTTACTAAACATTTGCTACTATTGTGGGCGAGTAGGACATGTAGAGTGTGACTATGAACTAAAAGAATAAGATGAAAATGGAGAAGTGATGTACGGCTTCGGGGAATCGATGCGGGCCTCCCCGTGGAGGTCGAGAGAAGGGGGTAGAGAAAAGGACGATGAACCACCTAACGCTGCCCGGGGACTACTTTCCTGGCCGAAGGCAAAGCAAAAGGTGGTAGAGAGTCCTTTCACTGAACGAATGACAGAAAATCTGCTCAGAGTGACTTTTGATGGTGCTGGTGCAAAGGGTAAAAAAGAAGCAAACCCCAATCAAAACCTGGAGCGTGATCACGATGAAAAAGGGGAGGGCAATACAGCAGAAACCCTGTAGGGGTTTAACATCAACGGACAGGGGACACAAAACAAAACACACCGGGCACAGACTAAAGAGAACCACAGACGCATGGCTGTAAAGGAAACTACATAAGCAGTGGCAAAAGATGTAATGTAGATGTGGAAATGACAGATAATGTGACACCAAAGAAACAAAGACATGAAACTAACGCTAGCCCTGTCAAAACCGATCTGAACACGGTGGCTGCAAATACTGTTTTGTTGAAAATCAAATAGAAAAAAGAATGATATTAATTAATAGTGAAAAGGCAACGTAATTATGTGATTAGTATTGTCGTAAACCATATCATTTTCCAAAGTCAATAATACCAATTTGGGACAGCCGAAGGGATAATTCTAAAAGATTTTTGAAAGGTGCCTCAGTATTCCTTAATATCGGGACTATCCTAATTCCTTTATCTCAAACCATGCCAGATTTGAGAGCGATGGTACGATGATGTGCAGGGATGCATCACATCACCGCCCGTCATCATAGATGATCTCTATTATTCAATATGGGAAATTAAAACTTTTAATTACAACATTATGCAATCATATAATAGATTAGTATAAATTATAGTAAATCACTCAAAAGATACAATTTCAGTCCAATGAAAACATATTAAAGTAATTAAATTACAACGGCAAGGACTACCTAAAGGTTACATTTTTGGCAATGGTAAAATAAAAAATAATGAAGGACAGTTCAAGTAGAAAGGGTAGCGGACGGATAGAATTTTCCCATCAAGATAACCCACCTGACGTAACTAGGAAACCCGACACAGCTATTAATCCTCAACACTTTTAATAAGAGACTTGGGATTTGGCCTCTCAAATTTGTAAAATTGCCTCACAATTTTTCAACTCTCACAATGATGACCTCTCGTGCCTAACTGATTCCAACTGACTGATGATTATCTGATGTCCCTAATCGTACAAGGTACAACCCCCTTTTATAGCAGATGAATAGACTGGCTTAGCTTAGGAAAAGGAGATCAACTCCCAGTCTTATTAGACTTAATCTTAATAGGTTCCCTAATTTAACTAGGAATTTAACTTAACTAGGCGCGACAGACTAATCAGCCATGAATTATGACTAAGATTAATTGAAACTGACTCGTACTCGGAATGACGGAAAGGTCAGAACCCAACTGAGTTCCCCACAGGTGAAGTAACTGGTTCCCTAGCCCGGTTGGCATGTTCGCTCACACTCCCATCTAATTGGACCCTAGTTTCTTTAATTAGACTCTTATTTTGTTAGTCACTTTACTAGACCCCCAAATGCATAGTTTAGATACTATTGTAATCATTAGGAAATTAGAAAATACAAATGCCATTTTTAGAGATCTATAGTTAGCTCCCACTTTGGTTGAGCCTGAGCAAGGAGACAGTCAAAGTAATGGTCTTCAGTTGTACCTGCTTGCCTGGTTGTCCTGATGTGAGCCGCTAAGAGCCCTCAGATTCAATGTCTACCAACCTTCATCATGACACTGACTTTGATAATGCCCCATTGTGTTGGGATTCAGTAGGTTCTTGATGAATCTATCCTTAATACTGGATTAGCAGACATCTTGTCAGTTTAGCAAATTTAACCTTGACTCCAGATTTGCAGACCTCTTGTGGGTTTAGCAGATCTTCCCCTGATGCTTGATTAGCAAACCTCTCATCAGTCTACTAGATCTATCCTTGGTGCTGAATTAGCAAACCTCTCACCGGTCTAGCATATCTATCCTTGACGCCGAATTAGCAAACCTCTTGCCGATCTACCTAATCTATCTTTGATGCGAGATTAATGGACATCTCCTTGTGCCGCATGCGTTACAGCTTTCGCTGTAATACTTAAGAGTCATGTCCTCGGGGACGAGAATGAGATTGAGGTCACCTAAAAGTAGGTTAACTAATTAATCTAATGTTAACAGCATTAACCCAAAATTGAATCATTCAAAGAGAATTAATATCCTAATTCAACTGAGCATTTGACTAAGCATTTGACTAGACACTAAACACAAGCATATTAAGGAGTCCAATACATTCAACACCAATTACCAAAACATAAGATAGATTAAATGAACTTATTAACTCAACCACCATTCAATCGAAGCTAAAACCTAGAGTCTGAAAACTGGAATTAAACAGTGCTAAAATATGAACCAAAACTATGAGAAATTAATTCACTAATAAACTAATTAATCTTAATGTGAACTAAAATAGGAAAGGGGGAGATTTAGCAGTGAGTTACACAAAAATTAGAGGCTGAAACAGAGGGGAAAAACACCATCAATCATCATCCACTATCAATCACCATGTTGCACG
Source organism: Lophocereus schottii (assembly GCA_002740545.1). Lineage (NCBI taxonomy): Eukaryota > Viridiplantae > Streptophyta > Magnoliopsida > Caryophyllales > Cactaceae > Lophocereus > Lophocereus schottii. The sequence goes on along the minus strand of NCQV01111076.1, from coordinate 11,297 downwards.
AAAAGAAAACTGAAAGCACAAACAAGAGTCTCAGCGAAGTCATGACCGAATTTCATCAACACAATTAGCTTTGATCAACCAGCAATATCAACTCAGTAATCAAACCCAAACAATTATAATCAAAGAACTCAACAGAACAAGTTCCCATCCTAGAATTAGATATTCTAATTAATTAAATTAACTTCCAAACGTAATATAATCAACTCAACCAAATCAAGCAAACCAGAAAACTGAGCAAAGGGGCGAGGGATTCAGAGCAACAGGGAAGGATGAGCCATTGCAGAACCGAATCAGAACAAAAAGAGGAACCCAGAACTGAAACAGGTAATCAACCCCAACCTAAAGCATTCCTTTAACGGTGGAGGTGACATAATTTAACATAGTAAATAGAATAAGGAAAGTAGAAAACAGGAGAAGGGAACGAATTAGAAGCTTACTACCTTAGAGACCAAGCGACTCCATCATTCAACCTTTATCACTAGCATAAGAACTACCCAGAACTAAGCGATGAACAAGCTTTAAAACGCGTCAATAAGGGCGGATTCACCACGGCCGATTTCACGAACAAAAGTAGGGGAGGGGGAAACGAATTGAATTCGACAAACCAACTCCCAAAATTTGGCAAAAATAAGCTAAAAATTCTGAAATTAACTTGGCAATTATGAAATTGTAGCTGCACATGAAGTTTAGAACTACAAACCAAACCCTAACCCGAGATTTCTGAAACCCTAATTTTGAAAATTGAAAATGAAATTAAAATTAAATCTAAAACTTAAACTAAACCTAACCTAACCCTAAATTGTTATCTAAAAATTACTCAGCTTCGATCGTCGCTTTCTTTGATATATATACTCGAGCCCTCTTCCATTCTCAATCGTCGCTTTGTGCTGTATCATGGATGGTCGAGATTGGGGACAACAATGGCGTTTGCTGCGTGAGTTACGGTGGTGTTTGTTGGTGATGGCGATTGTGGTTCAAGACAAAGATAGAGAGATGGTGGTGATTAGAACAGAGATGATGATGATGAAGATGGAGGTTAGAGTAACGGGGTCTAGGTTTTGTGGCTGAATGTCAGGATAGAGGAGAGAGAGAGTGAGTTAGGGGGCTGCTAGATGGCACGTGACAGGCACACGGCTTGGTAGTTTTTTAGTTTTATTATTATTGTTTTTTTTTTTCCTTGGACTAAACAAATGGGCTTTTGGGATTGAGTCGGGTAAATTTAGCCCAGTTCTTCATTTCCGGTATTTCCAGCATTTTTCTTGCATTTTTGCCTAATTATTCTCATTTTGTTCAAAACCTACAAAACAAAATAAAATCAAATAAAAACCTGAAAATAAATAATTATACCGAGCATAAAACAGGTGTAAAAGTACCATAAAAATGACACATTTTTGGCCCGAACACGGGATCAGCACACCTCTCGCAGGTCTAGGGGATTTTTGATGAGTTCATTCTCGATGCAGATTAGTGGATCTCTCGATAGTCTATCAGATCTATCCTTGATAGTAGATTAATAGATTTCTAACGGGTACAGCAATTCTAACCTTGACGCCAGATTAGCGGACTCTAACTGGTCAATGGGGTTTAATTGCTTGAGGACTCTTGCCTTATTTGCTTACTATTATTTTCTTGCCTATTCTTTCTTTCCTCCATATTATCAAAGCTAATGCATGCTTTGGATAACTTGAGTGATAAATTGACAAGTTTACACCTATCACTAGCTTGGCATATAGTGATGGACCCAACCCAAGTCACCTTTTTCCATTTGCTCTTCTTGCTTCGCCATTTGTAGCTTGATTTGTTGGATGAGAAAGACAGTCTTTGTGGCCCTAAATCCCCCCTAGAAGCTGACTGGGCTCCCTTTTGATAATTTCTTTCACTTTTCTTCTTGTTTTTTTAGCTCTTTTAACAAGGCAATGTATCCAGGGTTGCTTCTTTAGGGAACTAGCTAGGTCCCTAGGAACCATTTCTTCTCTTTCTCTTCTTGGATTTTTACTCATTGATTGAGTTTTTAAGGTTGCATACATGGGAAAGGGTTCCACTTCGGTCCCTAGGCTAGTGTTCTTGCTTTTTCTTCTTTGTTTTTTATGCACATTAGATGCTCAAATTCTTGGATTCTCTCCTTTTTGTATGCAATGATGCCGGCTAGGGCCCTGATGTAGTCATGTTGGGAAGAAGAGGGAATGATAGGAAAGCTCAAATTTGTGGAGAAAAGAAAGGGAGTGTGGCATGGGAAAAGAAATGGCATGGGAAGAAAAAGGAAAATGAGAGAGCTTGGAAAGAAGAAATTGATAGAGCCGAAATATTTTTTAGATATAGATTTCACCACTAAGAACTGTTTCAGGGCCTTTAATCTCAGATTAGGATACAGATTTCACTATCTAATTAAGATTAAGACTCACTTGAACACCACTCTAATTGGCCTAATTAGCGATAAACAATTAGAGATTTGAAGTCATAACACTATGGAGTTAAAACTCAACTTCAAATTTCATTTCAACATTACTGAGTTACAAAATGATTGGCCAAGCTATTTATAATACACATCTAAGGTCTTCCCTTAATCATTAGGTAACCATTAGGAGATTACTTAATGCTTGGGAAAGTTACTAAGTACATCTAACTCGCTAAGCATACAATTTAGTACATAAACGAATCAAAGCAAGAACAAATGAGTGCATTAGCTTCAAAATGATTAACTTAAGCCATTCCTTGATGACCCTAGGCTTTATTAGTCATGTTTTCCTCCCTAGGAGGGAAAACATACACGACTGTCACTTCAAAAAGAGATAAGTAATGCATGCTTGCCGCCTTCTGCTACAGTGTCCGAATGTGAGCTTCCAAAATGGCGCAATCTTCCTCTTTCACGTAGCACTTTCTCCATTCATGAGTCACATGGTGACTAAGCACTAGTAGAAAGCCAAGCACACACTCACCTTGGTGGAGACAACCCACCTAGGAGAGTAAACCCTTTAGTTAAAGAAACCAACTATTAGATGGCGTGTGGATCGGCTGCTTTGCTACTATTAGGCCACTGCATTTTCATTACTAATCCAGGGTTTCCTTCTATAGGGGGAAACCTCAAGATGTCTAGAAACTCCCTCTTTTTGAAAATTAGGATTTGGGCATCATTAAAAACCTTTATCACCAAGATCTTTTCAACCGTGCGTTTTCAGGTGACTGCTAAGTAGCTTGACAAAATGGACTAAACTAGGCCACTTAGCATGCTCTTTTTGGTTCGTTCTTGACGTGTTAGTAAACTAGACATCGTAATAGAACTAAAAAAAAGAATTACAATAATTGGATGTCATTTAGTCTAGAAAATAAGCAAAACAAAACCGGGTACATTAGGGGTGGAACCCCGGTACCATCACTTTGTCGGCTTGCGAAACGGAGCTTGTTTCTTAGACTTGGATGCTTGAAGCTGGATTACCTTAACTTTGGAAATTTTTTGGGACATATTTGATTGATTTACATGATCTTCCCCTTGTGTAAAATGATTTGACCTCAAATCTTTATAGGTAATCATCTTCTTCATAAGGGCTTAAATCAGCTACATTGAACGTAGCTAAAACTCCATAGTCCCCATAGAAATTTACCTTGTATGTGTTGTGATTAATGCATTCAAGGATCTCAAATGGGCCATCTGCTCTTGGCATTAAATTATTTTGTTCCTTGCTGGAAAACGCTCTTTTCGGAGATGAATCCACACTAGGTCTCCTAGCTGAAACATCTTTTGCTTCTTTTTCCTGTTTGCGTGAGCAGAATAAGACAAGTTTGACTGTTCAATTTTACCTCTAACTTGTTCATGTAGCCTATGAATTTCCTCGAGTCTCTGATCTGTATCTGCACTCGGTTTCTGGTCCAGGGGGCGTGGTGTCAAATCTAACGGAGTTATATGGTCAATCCCATACACTATCTTAATGGTGACACTCTTATTGCTCTGCTAGGGGCTCTATTATAAGCAAACTCTACGTAGGGTAACAGAAGGTCCCAAGCTTTCTTGGAGTAGGGTGAAATCAAAGTCCTAAGGAGTGTTCCCAGGGCTTGATTTATGACCTCAGTCTGATCGTCGGCTGGGGATGATAGATAGTGTTGTACTTGAGTTTTTTCCCTAGTTTCTTCCATAAGGTGACCTAGAAATGACTTAGAAACTTAGTATCCTAATTTGAAACAATGGATTATGGAATACCATACAATCTAATCACCTCCTTGGAATACAAATCGTCGATATTAGTAGCATCGTTGGTGTTGTTGTAGGGTATGAAATGGGCCATCTTTGAAAACCAGTCTACCACCACAAATATCGAATCTTTTCCCCTCTGAGTTCTAGGCAAACCCAATAAAATCCATGCTCAGGTCAACCCAAGGTTGGGTAGGTACTGGTAACAGCGTGTATAGCCCTTACAGGAGTAAGTGACTTTTGGCCACTTGACATGTTGCACACCGTTTCAATGTGTCTTGGACATCTTTATGCTTCCTGGGCTAATAATAATGCTCTTTCGAAATGGTAAGAGTTTTAATCTCACCAAAGTGACTAGCATACGAACCTCCATGAACTTCTCGAATCAGAAGCTCTCGAGTGCTGCATTTAGGCACACACAGGCATGTACCCTTAAATAGAAATCCTTCTTGAGTCAAATAATATCTTTCGAGTGCTTTTGACATGCACCATAGACCTCCCCAAAGTCCTCATTGTCTAAATATAAAAGTTTTAGATGCTCGAAACCCAGAATGTAAGCATCTAACTGGAATAGTAACAAATATCTCTTAGATAAGGCATCAGCGGCTTTATTCAGCTTTCCTGATTTACGCTGTATAGCAAAATGAAATGACTGGAGATACTTGACCCACTTGGCATGCTTGGAGTTTAATTTGTCCTGGCCTTGAATATATTTCAAAGCCTCATGATCCGAATATAAAATAAACTCGCTGGCCATAAGATAATGATTCCAGTGTTCCAAACATTAAATAATAGCATAAAATTCTTTATCATAAGTGGAGTATTTTCTTCTTGAGTCACATAGTTTCTCACGGAAGAAGGCTAATGGTCTACCTTCTTGAGTAAGAACACCTCCAATACCAATGCCAGATGCGTCACACGCCACCTCGAATACTTTGTCAAAACATGGAAGAGCTAACACTGGTGCTTGCGTTAGCTTAGTCTTCACTTCTTCAAAGGCCGTTTGTGCCTTAGGGGCCCATCTAAAAGATCTGCCCTTAAGCACCTCCGTCATTGGCGCTGTAATGGTGCTAAAATTCCGAATAAAATGTTAGTAGAACGAAGCAAGTCCGTGAAAACTACGAACATCATGTATGCTCTGCGGCGTGAGGCAATTTCGAATAGCCTCAATCTTAGCTTCATCAGCTTCAATACCTTCAGCAGTTACCATATACCCCAAAAAAGTGACCTTAGAAGTGAAAAGGGAACACTTTTTGAGATTTCCATATAGGTTTTCACGTTCCAGCACCTTCATAATCTCAGTTTAATGATCTTAGTGCTCTCTTTCATTTTTGCTAAAGGTCAGAATATCATTAAAATAAACGACAACGAACTTCCTGATATAAGGTTTGAATATTTGATTCATTAACATCAAAGGTGCTCAAATCGTTTGACAAGCCGAACGGCATTACCAACCATTTAAATAGACCACCTTTTGTTTTGAAAGTGGTTTTCCACTCGTCACCTTCTCTGATTCGAATATGATAATAATTGCTTCATAAATCAATCTTCGAATATACCCTTGAACCATGTAGCTCATCAAGCATATCCTTGAGCCTCGGTATTGGATACTGGTATTTGATAATGTTTTTGTTTATAGTTTGACTATCGACACACATACGTATACTGCTGTCCTTCTTAGCTACAAGAAGTACAGGAACGATGCATAGGCTAAGGGATTCCCGAACCAATCCATTGGCCATCAGTTTTTCCACTTGTTTCTGAATCTCAGCAGTGTCTTTTAGGTTTATTCGGTATGCTGGTTTATTTAGAAGAATTGAACCAGGAATAAGGTGGATATGGTGTTGGATATTCTATTTCAGGGGTAATCCGGAGGGTGTCTCTTCAGGAAATATATGGCATAATCGTTTGCGTAATGACTTAGCAATTGGATGGTTTGGTAAAGGTGACTTAGACTCTTCTTAAGTGACTAAAATCCACTCTCTAAAAGCTTTAAACTCATGATAGGATGCTTTCAGTAAAGGTTCACTGCATGTAAATAACATATCCGATCTTTGGAAAGTTCGGATGGGGATAATGGTGCCAAGGTGATCCTCTTTCTTCTTTCGGAGAAGGAATAGGTATTTAGAAATCCATTGTGCATCACCTTATGATCGTACATCCATGGACGCCCCAAGAGAATATGGCATGTATCCATTGGAATTACATCGCACCACAACTCGTCTCAATAATTCTTCCCTATTGATAATGAAATCAAACACCAGGAATTAACTCGAAGACACTTTACTCTGATTGAGCCACTGAGTATTGTATGGATGGGGATGTGCCATGGCCTGCAGGCCTAACTTCTCAATCATACTCAATGATACGATATTAGCACAACTGCCTCCGTAAATTATCGACAAGCACACTTTGCCTTCAATGGTGTAACAAGAATGAAAAATGTTTTCCCGTTGTTCATCTTTAACTCCACGTTGATTTCTTAGTACCCTTCGAAGTACTAGCATCTCACCTTCATCTGCAGCTTCAACTACCTCCTCCTGTTCGTCCTCCTGTTCTTCTTCTTCGTTTTCTTTCTGTTCCTCGTCTTTTTCTTCTCTTATTGCATCCCATTCAGCAAGAGTAATAATTCTTCGATTTGGGCAATCAGAAGCAATATGCTGAAGTCCCTGACACAACAACGTCGATTACTCATTAGGAATGGATTGGGACGTTCTTGACCAAGCTGAGGCCGTAACTGGGGGTACAGGGGCTGTGCTGGTGGTTGGATTCCTTGAGGAGATTGGGTTCTTTGTGGCGTAAGGGAAGATGGATTTTGTGGGTTGATTCTAGGAGGGAAATTCGGACTCCCCTTGTTAAAAGGTGATGTACGAATTGGAGGTTTCTGGAAGTCACATCTGATTGGCTTATTTCTTCGTTGTTGCTTAACTTTGTGTGCTAACACACAAACTTCATCAAACGTGGTATACTGCTGTAATTCTACAACATTAGAATACTTAGGATCAAGGCCACCTAAGTATCTAATAATTGTTTGTTCTTCAGGCTCCTGAATATTACATTTAATTAGGAGCTTTTTGAATTCTCTATGTATTCCTCAATAGTTAGATTCCCCTGTGTTAGGTTATGCAGTTGGGAATAACTGTCCTGGAAATACATAGTTGGAAGGAACCAACACTTCAGTTTGGATTTCATTTTCTCCTAGGTTCTAATCTTCCCTTTTCTATTTTTGGTTCGCTTAGCACAAAGGTTAGTCCACCAAAGGGATGTATACCTTCGTAATCTAAGGGAAACCAATTTCACTTTCTTATTATCTGGAATGTCCTTGTAATGAAACTCGCTCAATAGTGTGCAGCCATTCCAAAAACTCATCAGGATCTAGTTTACCCTCAAACTCTGGAATTTCAACCTTGAAATCGTTGAAGTTATTGGGTGATCTTCTGACGCCTCTGATCCTCCCATGAGGTTCCTCTTCACTTAAAGAACTATTCAAGTTACTTGCTTGTTCTTCATCATGAATAGATGCAGTTGGACTTTCAAGTGCCTTCTATTTCTGTTTCATGTCATTTCCCAGTTGTTTTTGCAAGTACTCATTTTGCTTTTCCAATTGTTCAGTATGATTCTTCAATTCGACATTGGAAGCAGTTATTGCTTCGAAGTTCTTCATGAGAGCTTCGAACTTCTCTTTAAGAGTCATCATACTGGTACTAGTCATGTTGATTAATGAACACGAACCAAGGCTATTTTTGTGTTTTAGGTTTTTTTGGTGGCATGACACAGAGAGGGAAAACGTGTGCTCTTTGAATTTGGCGTGACAGAGAGAGAGGAATACGTATGGGGTTTGATTTCAGGTGAAGAATGAACTTACTCTGATACCAAAATTGATGTAGTCATGCTGAGAAGAAGAGGAAATAAAAGGAAAGCTCAAATTTGTGGAGAGAGGAAAGGGGGTGTGGCGTGGGAAAAGAAATGGCATGGGAAGAAAAAGAAGAATGCAAGAACTTGGAAACAACAAATCGATAGAACTGAAACGTTTCTTAGATACATATTTCACCACTAAGAACTGTTTCAGGGCCCTTGATCTTAGATTAGGATATAGATTTCTTCACCTAATCAAGATTAAGACTCACTTGAACACCACTCTAATTGGCCTAATTAGAGATAAGCAAGTAGAGATTTCAAGTCACAACACTGAGGAGTTAAAACTCAACTTCAGATTTCATTTCAACATTACTGAGTTACAAATTTATTAGCCAAGCTATTTATAATACAGGCCTAAGGTCTTCCCTTAATCATTAGGTAACCATTAGGAGATTACTTAATGCTTAGGAAAGTTACTAAGTACATTTAACTAGCTAAGCATACGGTTTAGTACATAAACAAATCAATGCAAGAACAAATGAGTGCATTAGCTTCAAAATGATTAACTTAAGCTATTTCTTGATGATCCTAGGCTTGATTAATCATGTCTTCCTCCCTAGGAGGGAAAACATACATGGCTGCCACTTCAAAGGGAGAGGAGTAATTCATACTTTCCACCTTCTGCTATAGTGTCCGAATGTGAGAATCTTCCTCTTCCACGTGGAACTTTCTCCATTCATGAGTCACATGGTGACTAAGCACTAGTACATAGCCAAGCACACATTCACTTTGGTGGAGAAAACCCACCTAAGAGGGTAAACCCTCTTGGTGAAGAAACCGCTTCTAGGTGGCGGGTAGATTAACTACATTGTTGCTGTTGGGCCACTGCATTTTGATGAATACTTTGTAGTTTCCTTCTAAGTGGGGAAACCTCAAGATGTCTAAAACCCCCCTTTTTTAAAAATTAGGATTTGGACATCATTAAGGACCTTAATCACCAAGGTCTTTTCAACCATGCATTTTCAGGCATTTACTAAGTAGCTTGAAAAAATGGACTAAACTAGGGCCCTTAATGTGCTCTTCTTGGTCCATGCTTGACATGCTAGTAAATGAGACATCCTAACAGAACTAACAAAAAGCGAATTACAATAATTGGATGTCGTTTAATCTAGAAAATAACAAAAACAAAACCAGGTACATTAGAGGGGTGGAACCCGGGTACCATCACTTTGCCAGCTTGTAAAATGGAGCTTGTTTCTTGGACTTGGATGCTTGAAACTGGATAATCTTAACTTGGGGAAATTGTTTAAGATATATCTGAATAATTTACATCAGTCCCCTATGCCTTGGCTCTTCTTTTTTTACTTGAGTGCTTCATTTGCATGCTTTTGGTAAAGAATCCCCTAAGTGGAACCTCACTGGTTTCCACCTTTGTTTACTTGCCTTCTCCTATAAATAGTCCCCTGGCTTTGTATAAATCATACTATTCTTTTATCTTGCATTCAAGTGTGCACTCCTCTCTTGATTCCATTTTCTTATTTCTCCATTAGGAAGATCGCAGTTGTGTTTTGAAAAAAATCATGTGCATAAGAAGAGCTCATCTAGCTCATATGGAGGCAAGGCTTCCTCAAGAATCCGTCATTAAGAGGGAATAAAGGCTTGTTGATCCCTGGGATGAGCATGATGCCTTACTAGATGCAGGCCGTCATGCATTTAGTCATGCTGTCATAATTGTAGTAAGTGTTCTTCTTCTTTCACTTATCCTTCTTATTTCCAACTAATGTGGATCTAATGTCATTTATTTTCTTTTCCTTTTCCGAATGATCTAATTTGGGGTGTCAGTGGCACTAGGAAATTTTTGAAGGAGTTAGGATGTCAAAGAGTACAAATTTGAATGGTCTTGGGGTGTACGGGGTTTAGTACAGTCCATTCTGTATTAAACGAGGCGGCAAATTTAATTGATCAATGCGCTATTCAAGGTGTGGTTGAGAGGTTCTAAGACACCACCAATGCATTTCTCCTCCCATTTGATGAGATGATTATAACTCCTTTCGATTTGCTATTCTAAAGGGTGTTAGATTCATAGAGGAGTCGTTAGTATACCAGGAGAATTTCTACACAAACTCTTGCACCTTTTTGACGTGACCATAGAATCTATTCCTTATAAGGGCACTTCTGTATGGTATCCTCACCGATTTGATACAGGATGATGAGCAGTGTGCACAACAATCGCTCGATTAGTAATCCAACATCATTTTTACTCTTCTTCTCAGCGTGACTATCTTCGCCGAACTTGGTAACCGTTGTCATTTTCATTATTTATTTTATTTTAAAATAACTCAACTATAGGATTTTACTCTTCTAACCTCCTTTTTTTGTAAGCCAATTTTTATCCATGGGAGAATTGTATTATGACTCTCGAAGTTGAAGCCGCTCAATTCTATACTTAGTGACAGGTCCTTATAAAAGGACTTTTAAGTTTCTTTTAGTACTTGGGTGAGTGTGTTATTGCCCAAGTTGCCAACCACTGGCCTTTGTTTATTCCTTTAGATCCACACTGATTGATGTTGTGTGAGAGCTCTTACTCTAAAAGATATAGCCGAGATGAAGTTAGGCGTTCATTTTGTGGATTGTGTGGTCCACTATGGTGATTATGCAACATATGTTCAATGCCTCATTACCCATTTGGTATATTTTCTTCTTTGCTTTCCTCCTTTTTATTCTACATTCATTATGCTAATGTTCACAATTCTTGTCTTGTAGGTGATGGCTTCCAAGGCTGCTATATCATGCTTGAACATTCATAGATTTGGAGAAGGGGAGGAAGCCACCTATGTGGAGGTCCAATTGGTTCCCAAATAAGAGTGCCCAGAATTCTTGTTTCCCCCTACGACTACTGTGGTAAGTGTGTTGGTTACCTTGTTTGCCATGAGTTGAACTGTAGACTTTTAACTATTCTCTTCTTTTCAGTACACTCGCCAAAAGTTTGGATTAATAATACATCAATTGCACTTCATGAGGAGGGCATTTGTAAACCTTTGCAGTTGTCATTATTCTCAAACAGATGAGGTGAGTTTCTCCCTTTGAGTTAACCTTGTATGTTATTCCCTTTCATTGTGTTGAATACGTGAGTATACAACCACAAGAGGGGGTGAATTGTGGTGTCTGATTTTCGCAGTGTAGATAACAAACACCCTCACAAAGGTTGTTCTCAGATGACAAATACCCTGATGACTTGTTTGCAGGGGGTGTTCTC
>NCQV01111075.1:1258-12939 GCA_002740545.1 Lophocereus schottii | reverse complement strand
TTAATTCAAAATGGGTAAGATGTGTAGTTTGGGCGGGAGTGCATAGAAATTTAGAATTTTCCATTTCCTAAATTCTCCGCATTCCACCCATGCTAGCATTTGTAAGACAAAGATACATAAAAATAAAACAGCCACATAAATTTTTTTTTTTTTTGATGCCATGTACTTCAGCCTCATGTGACATACGAACCCGTGCTAAATGTTTTTAGAAGTTGTCAATATAATGTATGCATTACTTTTTGTAATTATATACAAAAGGGTTCAATGTCATCAATATGATACCGGGGAGATGAATTGCAACTATCTGGCCTTTAAACGAACATTCCTTCCCCCCCCAAAAAAAAAGAAAGGAAAACCACATAGTTAATTATCGGAAGATTGTCAAGATAAGTTGTTTTAAATAGGTTAGCACTTATTTTGCTAAAATAAACTCTCTGATGTGAGTTTTGTAAGTGAACAAAATATATATATAGGAGAGCTCTATTTCGTTATAGGCCACCAATATTAGTTCCAGTCAATTAAAATAGAGGGTCAAATACTCAAGGTTACAAGGATATTAATTTTGACATATCATACATGTCTTTTTTCAGACTACTTTATTTGCCCAGAAACGTGATAATTAAGATTAGTTGTCTTTCAAAGGTAGTTGGACACCAAAATAGTTAGGTATCTTAATCTTTGGGAAGTAAAAGTTTTATTGAAACTACACACGGTATGAACAGAATAACTAGTTCGGCTTACAACGTGCATCGCGGGTTTCTTTTTTTGTGCTTTTGTTTTTAATTACAATCGTTTGTAATAGTTAATAATGGTAATTAATAATTTAAATTTTAAAAATTATCAATTTAAAGCTTCCAGTATATTAAAATATATTATAGTTATTTTATGGGAAAAGTATATAACTAATAGGAAAACGTATATGACGATTGTAGTGTCAAATTAAAAGTTACTAGAGTGAATACCGTCCTTCGTGCGGATTTTTATTAATGTTTATCTGATAATAATGAAACAAAAATAATTTATCATTACTGACGTTTAAAAGATACTATAATAATGCAACAATTATCCTAAAAAATAAAATTTTAAAATAAATATCAATGGAATTATGATAATTAACTAATTTTAAATATTAATTTTTCACATAGGATTTTTAACATTGTTGGTTTATGATTTAAATTTCTAAGAAAATAGTAACACCAAAATGAACCTATAATCTGATGTAGTCGTTTTAAATACAAGAATGAATTTATACCTTTTATTTTGCTTTGTCATCTACTTTGTTGTACCTATGTTTACATAGTTACTGTCACCTGCTTTATGAGTATTTCTTAGTTTATCCCCTATTGCCTATCTTTAGTTTTTTCTATAAACATATTTTTTGTTAAATCCTTCTTCTATAAAATGTTTTCACAAAATTCTATTTTATGGGTCTCTTGGAATCAGTCTCTCTATGGGCAGGAATGCTGGTAGAGATAAGGTTGCCTACATCTAAATCTCTCCAAACACCATAAAAGCAAAACCCATACTGGGAAGTATTGCTATTGTTGTCGTTGTTGTTGTAACTCATGTATATCTATTACCTAAAAAACATGCATAAATAATTTATGAAATTACAATATATAGTAAAAAGTATGCTGAGATCAAATTATTGTACTATCGTTGCACTCACTCTTATTTTTTTTAATAGATATCATTTTTTTCATTTGTCTAAAGTGGGTCTTTATTGGGGTAATTATAAAATAATCAAGCACGAGTATTTTGTTCTTGAGAGTTAGTTTAATTTCTTAGTTATCAATAATCGATGATATGTGTAAATAGTAATTCATTGTGTAAAACCCCAAAATTTTCAATCATTATAAACATTTGTTTTTCTGAAGTGGACCGACCTACAAGGCTTGAGCTCATAAGAACATCAAATTTTTATGGGTAATTTAAGAGTGTAGTTTTAGGAGTTAGTTTAAGTCAATCCAAGCAAAAACAATATTTAATTCTTGATTCCCTGCCTCCAAAAATTTTGAAAAATTTGAATAAAAATTATTTTGTGCAAGTGAAGTGCTTGAATCAGCCAAATTCCCCCCTCCCCAGCCGTGTTTAAAAAGAACAAAATATATTTGTTTTCTCTCTTTCTCTTTCCTTTTTTCGTCTTCCTCTAATTCCCTTTCTCCTTCCATCAAACCCTAACTCTACAGAGTTTCCCCCACCACCTTTAATCAGTCCAAACACACCTAATGTCTTTCTCCCTTCCTCGCGTCTTTCTTTGTCCTTCACACTCTCTCTTTAACTCTCACACTCTCTCTCACAGTTCCCCCTCTCTCTCCCTTGGCACCGTCTCTCACCTTACAGCCATCGTGCCACCCCTTCGGCAGTTGCCAATACCTAGCCGCCCCACCTTTTCCCTTTCGTTGAGTATGGCTAGGGTTTATGAAAGCCCTTGTCTAAGGGTTCTTTTCTTTGAATTTCTTTCTCATAAACCTTCATGTAGATTAGTAAATCTAAGTTTTTTTTTTGTGCTTTCTCTGATTTAATTTGTGGTTGAATGAAGAGGATATTGTATGATTACATTATAAAGATTTTCGGCAACATGTGGTAGTGTTTGAGATAAAAACTTAGGAAATTATTGCCTCTATTACAGTTAGAACATATGGTAACTTTGAAAAAAAATCACGAATTAACATTGGCTCATTGAAAAATTGTGACATTTGTAGGGTTTATATATCTAGAAGTCCTGTGTATGCAAAATTTTGAATCATGCCAATTGGAGTGTTCAATCCAAAATTATGATATTTTATACCCTTTTATCGTCTAATATTTGCTCTAATTGTTAAATTAGATTTTTAATAATATTTTTGTTTATTTTGTAGGATTTGAAAAATTTGAAAAAATAAGCAACAAGTGCATGGCTTAGATCGGATTGAAGAAAGCAAGAAACAAGAAAAGGAAGACCAGGCCACGCAAGGCCCCTTCCTTCTCGGACCAGCAGCCGGCCTATGCTCTCCTTCCTTTCCTCTTCTCTTTCCCACAGTCCAGCCCGACTCTCTCTCTTTTTCTTTTCCTTTCTTTTCTTCCCTTGGGCCGGTCCATTCTTCTCTTTTCCCTGGCCCAGCTGTGCCCTTCATGGTTTCCCTTTCCCTTCTCTTTGCTCTCTCCCTTCTTCTAAGAATCAGGCCAGCCCAGCACATTTTTCGGGCTTCAGCTTCTTGGCCCAGAACCACAGCAGACCCAACTTGCCTTCCCACTTATTTATCACGTGCAACACACATGCTGCTCAGCCCCCCTAATCTTCTCTTTCTTCTTCTTTTGCCTCATCTACGAGATGTAAACCGAAAAACAACAGGGCAAGAAAAATAGAGAAGTAGATCCTTCATCTTCCCCACTCCTCACATCCGTTACCTCCCCCTCTTTCTTCACCATTAATTTCCCATTAATACCATAATCAAGAGGGGTTACAAGTAGATGATGGAGGCAACTGAAGGGGCAACAAATCAATTTTGCGCGAGCTTTAATGGGGGCCGAAAACAAAGGATTAGTAGAGGATAAGTAGGAGGAGTAGCGTAGAGTAGCAGAGGAGGTGGAAGTACTCACCCAAATCCGAGCCTCATTTTCTCTTGTTTTCAGATTCATGCAGTAGGAGTAGAGAGTAGTTGGAGAGTGTTCTTGTTTTTTTTGGGAGTTCTACTGTTGGTTTTAGTTCCAATTCAGCTCAGATTCTCAAGTTTGTTCTAGTTTTTGTTTCAACTTAAGAAACGGTTTTGGGATTTGGAGTTGAGTTTGCTTGACTTTGATATGAACGTCATGCTTTGAAGTTCACTCTACTCTTTTGCCTAAATAATGGATGCTGTTGCTCTGCTTTCACGGTTCTCTGCTGCTGTTGAGTGAGGCTGGCCAAATGAGTGAATTCAGCTAAGTGTTGGTGGATCACCTCATTTGCAGTTTGGTGTTGCTTTCCTTGGTATTTTTTTTAATAGATCAGTTAATGATTGATTATCAATTTCATTACATTATCTTAATAGTTTAGTTTCACATTTAACTTAAATATTTGCTGATTAGCTCAACTTAATTTGAGTTAATTTTGATCTTTGGTTAACGTATATAACTTAGCAACCCAAATTCAAAATTCATCCCTAAGGACGACATCCGTAATTACTGCAACGAAAACCGTATACTTGCGGAAAATCACAACAAGTTTTTGGCGCTGTTGCTGGGGATGGCGTTGTGAAATTAAGTTTCCTTGAATTGTAATTTAATTATTAGAGTCATTCAAGTCATTTTTGTTTTAATTTTAGATTTGTGATTTTTAGTTTTAGTGGAGTCGTTAATTCGTTTCAAAATTTTAGTTTAGTTTTAATTTTAAATTTAGTTAGTATTTCGATTTTTGATGCTTGTCGAGATTAATTTTATTTTTAGAGTTTATTGTTTGCTAAAAAACAGTACCAATGCATTCGGTTTATGTGCAGCAAAAGACCAAAGTAGAACTGATCCGGAGAAAAAATATTCAGTGCAGATTTTTCTTTAAATTTAGCATTCTGTTTGAATTTTCTAGGAAACTTCTGGTATGATTTTTGCTATTTTGATATTTTTTCTAGATTCAGTATAATTTTTAGAGTTTGTGTCAATTTTTGTGGAATTTTTGGAGCTGTCATGAGTTTTCTATGAATTTTGGACTTAATAATTTATTTATATTTTTTTGCGCTATTCGGGGACAGACTAAATTTGAGAAAAATTATATTTATGTTCCTTGTATTGTGTTGAATTTTCTATACATTTAGTTTTAATTTTAGGAGTCTTCTTTTCTATTTTAAATTTTGTTTTAGAATTAAATTGTTTAGGTGTAGTTTTATTTATTTATTTTTAGTTTCTTTGTGTTTGTGCTTTTGTTTCAGTTTTGCTTATTTTCTATTTGTAAATTGTCTTTAGTTTTGATTCACTCTTTTTTGTTTTGTTTTCTGGAAAGAAAAAGGAAAAAAAATAGAAAAACCAAAAAGGAAAAAAAAATCAAAAATTAAAAACAGAAAAAGAAAAGACCTTTTGTGAGGGTGTGGGATTTATATAACTGGTTGGGTTAGAAATCCTAAAAATAATCGATTTTTGGGAGTAAACCTAACCCCGAGATTTAATTAACACTCGAATCTGAACCCAAACCTAGAATTGAAGAAATGGCACAAGAAAGATCTTTGAGTGATATCTTTTATCCTCTTAGAACTGCTTTGCCATCTTGTTTTACTATACCTGACCTTGAACCGAATGTTACTTTCGAATTAAGACCTCACTATACTCAGATGCTCCCTAAATTTACTGGTTCAGAGGATGCTTACTTATTTGTGAGGAAATTCGAAGAAGTATATTCTATGATGCATTTTCCTAATATTTCCATTGATATTGTGCGTATGAAATTGATTCCTTTTGCTTTGAAAGATTCTACTAAATGTTGGATGTACGACTTGACTGCTAATTCTGTTGTTTCTTGGAATGATTTTGTACGATTGTTCTTAATATTTTTCTAATACCAAAACTGTTAAGCTGAGGAATGAGATTAATTAGTTTGTCCAACTTGATAGGGAATCATTTTGAAAGTATTTTGATAGGATTAAAAATTTTCTAGCTCAGTGTCCCCATCATCGTTTAGACCAGGCACGTTTCTGGCATATTGTTTATGAAGGACTGGACCAACAAACTAGAACCATGGTAGAGTCCATGTGTTAGGGTGGCTTTCTTTCTTAGAGCGCCATAGCTACTTGGGAATTTTTAGAGGACTTAGCTGATAAAATCATGCAATGAGAAACTACTCGTGATGACAGTCTAAGTTCTAGGATTTCAAGGGGTGGGTTGCATTCCATCTCTGATGTAAGTCACTTAGAGTCTAAGATTGGTGTTCTGGAAAACATGTTAAAGGGGTTGTCTCCTTAAATACCCCAGATATCTCAAACTTCTACTGTGCCTTGTTCCCACTGTTAGGCCTTAGATCATTCCTTAAGTGCTTATCCTTATTTTGTTCATCAGTTAGCAACTGGACAAGAGTAAGCGAGTATAGCCTTCCAAAGATCAAAGAACGATCCATTTTCTCCTTATTATAATCCAGGGTGGAGGAATCATCCTAACTTTTCTTAGAGTAATGGACAGAATGCTGCAATTCCTAACTCCCAACCTATTTTCCATCCTCCCAATTCTTTTTAGAGATCGGCTTTTTTAGATGTGCCCAATGCACCTAGACCTCCACCACCTGCAGCTCAAGATCAACCTCCTCTTGGCTACACTGATATGGATAGAATGGAGAGGAGAATTAACAGTAATGTGGAGAGAATGATAAGTGCTAATACAGAGAAAATGATGTGAATGATGACTGAACAGTTTTTCCAATTAGCATCATCTTCTAGGGAGCCAGGTACTTTTCTAAGTCAGCCTGAGGTGAACCCTAAGAGCCATACCTCTTCATCTTCTGGTGCTAACCCTACAGAGTCTGCGAGGAAAGTGAATATAGTTATATCTCTTCGATCTGGTCGAGAGGTTGACAGTCAAGTGAGAAATACCAATAAACCCTGCAAGTATCCTCACCAATTTTTTCAGAATTCTTCTTCTTCTTCTTTCCTCCTCCTTCTCCAAAAACTGGTTTATCCAGTGAGCCAAAAGATACTACTGATGGTATCCTTAATGATTCTAATACTCCTCCATCTCTTGAGTCACCTTCTAAGAAAGAAGACCCTGAGGAGAAAGCTTTCTCTAATTCAGTTAAGTCTCCTAAAGATTCTTCTACTGAGAAAGTCCATTTGCCTTTGCCTTCTTTTCCCCATAGGCTTAAGAAGAAAGACCAAGCTTATGTTGAAAAGATGCGAGAGATCTTCTCAAGATTAACATTCTCTTACTCGATGCTATTTAGGAGATGCCTCCATATGCTAGATTTTTAAAGGATCTGTGTACAACCAAGAGAGCCACTAGTGTCCCTAAAAAAGTTTTCTTAGCTTCTGGCACTAGTTTTATCTTTTCTCACTAGATCCTAGTGAAGTATAAGGACCCTGGGTGTCCTACTATTTCTATAGTTATAGGGGACCAACTTATTCATAGAGCTCTACTTGATTTAGGGGCTAGTGTTAATTTAATACCCTTTACTGAGTATGAGATGTTAGGGTTAGGTGAGCTAAAACCTACCAAGATGGTCATTCAGTTGGCTAATAGATCGACCAGGTTGCCTAAGGGTATTGTTGAGGATGTGCTAATTAGAGTAGGTGAATTAATTTACCTAGTGGACTTTGCTTTGTTGTAATTGAGACAGAGAAGGTGTCAAATTTGGCTAGTCAAGTCCCTGTGATTGTAGGGTGTCCTTTCTTGGCCATTGCCAATGCCCTCATTAATTATAGGAATGGGATGAAGAGACTGTCTTTTAGTAATATGACTATTAAATTGAAAATCTTTAACATGCAAAGACAACCCTCTGGTTTTGATGATATGGAGTTTTCTACTCTTAACTGGGTGGAAGATTCTGTGTTTGATGATGCTTTTGATGAAATGTTTGCTACTGAGTATGAATCCTTTCTTATGAATGATGAGCCTGAATATGATGTGTTCGAGTTTGATGACTTGTGCTCTACTGCTGATTGCTTGCTCACTGCTATTTCTGAATCTATGCATGAATTTGTTTACCGTCCTGCTCTCGAACTGAAGCCTCTTCCTAAATCTCTTAAGTATGCATTCCTAGGACCTAATGAATCTTTACCTGTCATTGTTGCTTCTGACTTAGATCGGGACCAAGAGGACAAACTCATTGCTAGGGGTGTTCATTAAATGGTCCAGGACCGGACAGACCCAAAGACCGGGGCAGAACGGACCAGACCAGACCAAGGTCTTTCGGTTCGGTCCTCGGTCCTCTCTTTTCTTGTTTTCGGTCTTAGGTCCGGTCCGGGTTTAGACCGGGTCATTGGACCGGACCAGACCAGACCGAGTTAGTGTTGTTTTTTTCCCCCGTGTTAGCCTTTTAGCGTCAGACCACATCAGTTCTCACTTCTTCTTCTCGCAGTTCTCTCGAGTCTTCTTCTTCTTCTTCCCTCGCTCAGTCGCTCTGCTCTTGCTCTCTAGTCTCTGCTCGAGTCTTGACTCCTCTTCTTCTTCTGATCTTCTCTACCTGTTGCTCTCTGCATCTCTGCCATCCGGCCCATCCCTCTCGACTCCTCTTCTTCTCCTCGCTGGCTACCTGTCCTCTTTATTGTCTACTCGATCTACTCTCCTCTTCTCGCTTGTCTCCGGTCTCTGCAACCAGCGGTCGGTGCCCGGTGGCTCTTCCATTCCGTTGTGGGGTTTCATTTGGTGGAGGTATGCTTGGATTTGTTCATTCTATTATTTTTGGTTTTAATTTGATTTCTAGAGTTTTTATGATTTTTTTTCTAGGGTTTTGAGAAGTATGGATGGTTCGTTTGGGTTTTCTGTGGCTCACCTAAAATGCTTATAACTTGTGGTAGTTTACTTACCTAATTTGATTTTCTAGGGTTTTTGTGATTTGCTTGAAGCAGATGTCTGTGAACCGTTCTATTATTTGTAATTGCACTACTGAATTTGCTAGTTGAAAGTGAACGAACTTTGCTAAATTTGCTATGTACCGGTCGAAAATAGTACTCTACATTCCTAGTTGAAAGTGAGTGAGTTTTTAGGCTTTGTTCGAATTTTTTCAAGTTGCAGAAAAAATCCTTTAATGGCTGCCAGGATAGGACCGGTCCAAATTCGGTCCGGTCTCCGTCCGGTTCGGGTTCTGACCAGTCCGGTTCGGTCTGGACCAAATCTCGATCGGTTCGGTCCTCGTTCCAACCTGTCCGGTCTGATCTTGGACTGATGAACACCTGTACTAATTGCCTTACTTAGAGAGAACAAAGAAGCCTTAGGTTGGACCTTAGGGGACATTAAGGATATTAGTCCTTTCGTTGTGCAACATCGAATTCATTTAGAGGTCAATGCTAAACCCTACCAAGACCGCCAAAGGCATTTGAACCCAACTCTTCAAGAAGTAGTTAGGCAAGAAGTGTTGAAGTGGTTGGACCATGGGATCATTTACCTAATTTCTGATACTGAATGGGTTTGCCCGGTTCAAGTTGTTCCTAAGAAGACCGGTATTACTGTGATCAGGAATGACAAGAACGAGTTAGTCCCTACTTGTGTCCGAGTTGGGTAGCATGTGTGTATTGATTATAAAATTGAATGCTGCCACTAGAAAAGACCATTTCCCCCTTCCTTTCTTGGATCAAATGTTAGAGAGGTTGGCTGGACATTCGTTCTACTGCTTTTCAGATGGATATTCTGGCTATATCCAGATCTCTATTGCTCCTGAGGATCAGGAGAAGACTACTTTTACCTGCCCATTTGGGAGATATGCCTTTAGGCGAATGCCATTTGAACTGTGCAATGCCTCTGCTACCTTTCAACGTAACATGATTTCCATTTTCTCAGATTTAGTCAACATTACATGGTTTCCATTTTCTCAGATTTAGTTGAACACTTCTTGGAAATTTTTATGGATGATTTTTCTGTGTTTGGGTTTTTTTTTTATGAATATTTGTCTAATCTGAGAAAAGTGTTAGAAAGTTGTAGCGAGAAAAATTTGACTTTGAACTGGGAGAAGTGTCATTTTATGGTCAAAAAGGGAATAGTCTTAGGTCACACCATTAAGGCTAAGACTGATTTGATTGTCTATCTTCCCCCTCCCACCTATGTGAAAGAGGTAAGGTTTTTCTTGGACATGCTGGCTTCTATCGTCGATTTATTAGAGACTTTAGTAAGATAGCAAAACCCTTGACCAACTTATTAGCTAAGGAGGTGCCATTTCACTTCTCTAAGGACTGTCTTGTAGCCTTCACTAAGCCTAAAGAAGCCTTGACCTCTGCCCTCGTTCTTCATCCTCCCATCTGGGAAGAACCATTTGAATTGATGTGTGATACATCTGATTATGCTATTGGGGTTGTTCTAAAACAGCGTGTTGATAAGAAGCCTCATGCCATCTATTATGCTAGTCACACTTTGAATAATGCCCAACTGAACTATACTATTACTAAGAAAGAATTTTTGGCTGTGATCTTTGGTTTTGAAAAGTTTAGACCTTACCTGATTGGGTCTCATGTGATTGCTATACTAATCACTCTGCCCTTAAGCATCTTCTTTCTAAGAAGGATGCTAAACCTAGACTGGTGAGATGGATCTTGCTTTTGCAAGAGTTTGATTGTGAGATTAGGAATAAGAAAGGTTCTAAGAACCTTGTAGCTGACCATTTGTCTAAGATTCCCTGTGATAGAGAAAGTCAGTCAACTATTTCTGAGTGCTTCCCTAATGAGCTGTTATATGCCGTCCACCCTGATCCTTGGTGTGCTGACATTGTGAACTACCTAGTTGCTGGTAGGATCCCTGAGGGTTGGACCAAGAATGATAGGGATAGGTTCTTCCATCTCGTGAAATTCTTTGTTTGGGATGATCCTTAAAGTATTGTGCTGACCAAGTCTTTAGGAGATGTATTCCCGACAATGAGGTGAGGAGTGTTCTTTCTTTTTATCATGATCAGGCATGTAGAGGGCATTTTAGTGGAAGGAAGACTGCAGCCAAAGTTCTTTAACGTGGATTCTACTGGCCCAATTTATTTAGGAATGCTTTTGAATACTGTAATAGTTGCCCTAGGTGGGAGCAGTTAGGTAGAAAAAGCAGGCAGGATATGATGCCATTGAGTTCCATCATTGTGGTGGAGATTTTTGATGTATGGGGAATAGATTTTACGGGAACATTTTCATCATCTTTTGGGAATGTGTGTATTCTGTTAGCTGTGGATTATGTCTCTAAATGGGTTGAGGTCATCCCTTCTAGGACTAATGATACTAAGGTTGTTGTGAAGTTCCTTAGGGAGAACATCTTTACTAGATTTGGCATGCCCTAGGCTATCATTAGTGATCAAGGGACTCATTTCAATAATCGGTCTTTTGATGCCTTACTGAAAAGGTATTCCATAATTCATACGCTTGCTACCTCCTATCATCCCCAAACCAGTGGCCAAGTCGACGTGTCCAATCGGCAGATTAAACAGATTCTAGAGAAGACAGTGAGCCGGAATAGGAAAGATTGGGCCGACAAGCTTGTCGATGCCCGGCTTATAGAACAACTTTCAAAACCCCTTGGGTATGTCACCTTATAGGGTTGTTTATGGTAAGCCTTATCATCTCTCTGTTGAGATTGAGCATATAGCTTAGTGGGCCATTAAAATGGTCAGTTATGATTTGACTGAGGCCGATGAGGAGTACAGACTGCAATTAAGTGGGCTTGAGGAGATAAGAGCTGAAGCGTATGAGAGTACTCGATCTTACAAAGAGAGGGCGAAGTTGTTCCGTGATAAACATATTCTTAGGAATAGTTTGCGCCGGGAATGAAAGTACTTTTATATGATTCTAAACTCCATTGGTTTCCCGAAAAATTGAGGTCTCGATGGACGGGTCCCTATATTGTCTCACGTGTTTTTCCTTATGGTGCAGTCGAAATTCAGGATCCAGAGAGTGGTGCTAAATTCAAAGTGAATGGCCAGCGACTGGAGCAATTTTTGGAGCTACCCGGCAAGGAGGATGTGGAGTGTCTGATACTCCACGAGTTGAGTCCTGATCGGTGATGGTGTAGAGATAGCTCGGGTGTATTTAACATCCAAGCTGGTTTGTTTTCATCCCTTCTCTGCTTTTCTC
>NCQV01111049.1:4215-17913 GCA_002740545.1 Lophocereus schottii | reverse complement strand
TTAATGTTACAAAGAAAAGACATGGATGAGTGACAGAGAAAAGCTGTTTTGTTGGGATTATTACAATTATATTAAAAATTAATTATATTTTTCTTAATTTCCATAAAGAAAGACAAGGGAGGGGAGGTGATGCAGAGCAAAACACGAAGATGATAAAAATATTGATTAATGATAATAATAATAATTATTATTATTATTATAATTATTATTGTTATTATTATACCTAGTATTATTGATTATTATTAACCATAAATATTAATGACAATAATATTAATTAATGATAATATTAATAATAATTATTATTACTAATAATAACTAATAAGAATAATTATAGCTATAATTAGTAATTAATGTTAGTAGTAATAATTAATAATTATAATTATAATTATTAATTAATATGTTTAATTATTATTAATTATAAATAATAATAATTAATAATAAAAATATTAAGTTATAGCAATATTAATAATTATTATTACTAAAAATAATTAATTAAAATAATTGTAATTATAATTATTAATTAATATTAGTAGTAATAATTAATAATTATAATTTTAGTTATACTTATCATTGTTATTAATCATAATAATGATTAATATTATTAATAATAATTCATAAGTATAAGTATAAATATAAATATTAATTAATATTAGTTGATTCCAGACGGTTCGAGACTTGAACCCACTTGGCTGTTAGAAATGAGAGGATTCATGTTCCTTAAGATTGGGTGGAACTTGATACCCCTAGGTATCAACTTCCATTCCCTTAAAGTGCTTACCAAATACAAAAGAGTGGAATTTGACACCTAAGGATTCAAGTTTCATTGCATTTTATCTCACCAAACAGCCACTAAACAGTTTTGACGTGCATGCATTATGCACTGAACAAATAAAAATGTATTGCTTGAATATGTGAATATGCCTACGCAACATTCAAGGTGAGCAAGACCAAGTATTTAGTTGGATTTTTAGAAATCAAAACCGAGTTCTAGAGTTTCAAATCGGTTCTGAACTTAGTCGAAACTGGATCCTAGAATTTGGACCCAGCTAGGATCGAGTCTGTTTCCAGGTACTTAGTTCTGGAGTAATTTTTTAATTTTTTCTCATTTTCCCCCTAAGAAAATCGGGAGAGCGAGGGATTAAAGGAAGTTAAGAACTCATATTTGAAGTCAAATTCCTAAAACCCAAATAATAAGGATAAATTAAATACGCGTAATAAAGAAGATTTACGTACTCTAAAATAAACTGAGCGAATTGGAGACAACGTTAATCAGTAACTCAGAAATCAAGATTACAAAACGAACGAGAAACCTAAAAATTATTTTAATTCACTTGAAATAGAGAGAGAAAGAGAAGGAAACTATCAAGATAATATAAAAAATATGCAGTAAGCAACATGACTTATGAGAAGAAGAAACAAAACTTAAGAAATTCATGGCGGTGGCGATGTATAAAGAGTAAGTTGAGGATAAATTGAAAGCAAAAAAGACAAAGGATTAAAGTGGGACGGTTGGGAGTTGGATCATGGTACAAAAGATACATCACTTGAGGAATAAGGATTTAATTTTTATATTTTTTTATCAAAATTCTTTACATGTTGGCCGATTACAGGGTACTAGGTCCAGGTCCGGATCCGATTCAAAAATTTCAGGACCCAATCTAGTCTTAAATTTTGGAAGCGGTCTTGGAATCAATCTAAATAGGTTCATACCTGTAGGGTCAAAACTAGCTCTGTTTTCGAAATTGGATATCTGATATAGTATTTTTTTAAGATATAATATTTTTTTTAAATCATCATACCCAAATAATTTAAGATATAGTATTTTTTAAAAATTCAAATGTGATCCAACCCCAAATTAATTCGTCAAATGGGTAATAATATAGCACCAATTATACTATCCTTTCGACAGGGTGGTCGTGGGCCCAATTTTAAGAGTGTCATGTCTCAAGAATGAGATTTTTTTTGGGGGAGGCGGGGTTGTTTACTCGAGTCACCACTTGCCCGTTAACCAGATAATCCCCCTATGTGGACCCTGGATAGGGCCCAGGTTCTACATGGGGGCTTGTTTACCCTCTAGAAAATAAATCCACAAGTAATCCAAAAAAGAGAACTGAACAAATTGTACACACCTGGTCGAGCAAATTGTAAAATAGGAATTGCAGCTGTCTACCAGAATCTGAGATGCCCTCTTCAGTCAGTCAGTAAATGCTCCTCCAAAAAATTTAACCATCACTGCCGTTTAAATAATCCACATAGAGTTACGCCTGTACTACTTTTAACTGTGTACTTTATTACCATATGAAGCAAAGGATCGAAGAAGCTATTCCATTCCTTGCTTGCACCTTAAAAAGCAGAGATTTTTAGCCGTGTTATTAGAGCAAACGATAGGGCTGCTTTGAAGAAAGTCAGTCTAATATGGTAAAATGTCTAGTTTTTAATAAGAAGCATCAAGACTTGGTTCCTTTATACCATAGTGCATGCACCCAATAAAATTTAGAATTTTTGGACGTTAATAATGTGAACTATTAGGC
Source organism: Lophocereus schottii (assembly GCA_002740545.1). NCBI lineage: Eukaryota > Viridiplantae > Streptophyta > Magnoliopsida > Caryophyllales > Cactaceae > Lophocereus > Lophocereus schottii. The sequence continues at coordinate 15,382 of NCQV01111049.1, read as the reverse complement.
ATTCAGATGCCGTAGTCTGAATTAGAGAAATGACTTCTATAATAGGCAGTTATTTTCAATAATGGAAGGGCGATTTTGGATTGTAGTTTTTAGGTAACTTGAACTTCCAAATGAATGCATATAAGTTAAATTCATATGTGTTATGTGGTTTTAAAGGTAAATATTATTTACAATCACTTTTATACTATTGAAAATAAATACTTCAATAGCTCAGGCTATTTGAAACTATTTCAAATGTTGCTAAAAAGATTTAGGTTAAACTTAAGCCAAAAAATATGATCAAGATTAGGTATGGACAACGGACTGGATATCCATAGAGTTAAGCGGTCGGTCCGTTTAAAGTAGGGCTAATGAAGAAGCGGATCAATAATGAACTAGACCGATAATGAGTTAACCCATTAAAGCATATTAACGGGCCGGATCAGGATGACCTATTAACGACCCGTTTAATAGCCCATTATTCTTTATCATATTTGAAAAGCGCATATAGGCATAGGGAGGGTACGGAGGACTACGTGCTATACCCATACTCATTTTTCTAATGCTCATCCTACAGCCATTTTCAACACCCTTAGATTTTACATACAACAAATTCTGCAAATTTGAATGGATACAGATCTCATCAACATTATTTAAATGTTAAAAGGCTCTTAATATGGGGCTATTACTGAACCCAAATCTAACTGATTAGGCCCATCTAACACTCACTTAAGGCCTATGGATCTAGAGGATCTAGGTCGATAACGCTGCCACTCTCCCTTCTCATGCTATTTGGTACGCTCCTTGACACGTTGGTCTTCCATTTGAGATTTACACCATCTAGAGTCTCGACGCCAATGCAGGGGTCTCCACCACTCTTTGTCGTGCGCTCACTCTCTACTCCCCTACACCAAGGATTTTAACGTGCTAAATCACATTTTTTAGTTTTTTAATTTTTCGTTTTATGTTATTTTTAACAGAAACCAAAGATTTTTATCATTTACTATTTCCCAGTAACTTTTTAGAAAATTAAAAGCATAATAAAAGGACAAAAATAGCCCCAAATCTATATCAAAATTTGCAATATAAAAAACATATATCAAAAGTTAATAAAAAATTAAACAACCAACCTATTTAAGCATTAAACTTTAATTTCAATTTGAGGTATTTTAAAGTGCTTAAAAGCTGACATGCGTGAAGTTTCATCTCGTAGTTAATAGCAGAAGATTTATAGTCCAATGAATCTCAATGGATATATACATATAAAAAAAATTATCTTGACAAACTAGTGCCTATATAAATTCCATGGAAAAACAAAAAGAGTAGCTAGTATGGTAAAATTAAATCTGTTTATCTATTTAGCTACCATTTAATTTTTGAAACCTATTAGAATTAAAATGATTATAGGAAATCCTTAAAAAAAATTCCCTTTGGATTGTATTTTTTTGACCAAAGTAACGGTCACATTAATTATCCCATTAATTGGGCAGTTACAAAATGATTAATTGCGTATTAATCATATCCAATAAATTCCTATTGATAGTTACATTTGCGTGCTGCTATTTAAGGGGTTTAAAGCTTGATTCTGATGGTGATAGAATCTGAAACAGATGATCCACAATTCTCTCCCTTCCTCTCACATTAGCCTAACCATCAATCGGGCTCGGTCTTGGGGTGTGACAACTACAGTGACTCTAGTAGCCGCTGTCAGCTCTAATTCAATAACACGTCGGCGATTCCCGAGCAATGAGATCATATGCTTCCGCACTAAGGTACGTCCTTATTTTCCTATAGTGGTATCAGAACTATTGTTGCTCGGTTTTTACCCTGAATTGATCAATCATGACTAAACATACAATTAGTTCGTACTATGTTCTGGATTATGCTTAAAGTATTATATATCTGTGCTGCCCTAATTGGCTTAAATGTTTTTTGGTGGTGTGATTACTAAGCTTAATCTTGGCATTTAGTTTTTAAGGCAACATCTTGTATCACTGTGTGTGATTGATGCCATGAATTTCAACCCAAGCCCCATAACCCTAGAACGACTTTCTGACTCGACTGAAATCCTAAACTGTACCACAAGGTTGTTGCGGTAGCTGCCACACCGGTGAGGCCTTAGTGCCTATGGCTGTGATGGCACCAACAGCAGTAGGGCCGTATGTGGCCCACAAGTCCGAGACCTCCCTCCTGGTGACACCCAAATAATTAAAAAAAAAAAATTGTTTATTGGTTCTGTGCATGATATTTATGATTCCAAACCCTAGCTCCAAATCTGACTGGACTTGCCTTCCCCAACTAGCCAAACTTTGCCTATGCCTCTGTGGCTGTGACAGAGGGTGCTTCGACAAGGCCTTAGTGGCCAAACCCATGGCCTCCTCGCACCCATTAAAAAAAATTAAAAAAAAAACTGGAAGCAAGAAAGGGATAGAAAACAGGAAGAGGCCCGTTGGCATACCCATTAGAAACCGCCCGGAGGGGTGGCGCGTGTGTGCCATGCGCCGCTGACAAAGGCGATTTTAGACTCACTTCCTTCTCCATCACCCTTCAGAATCGCCGATATGTGCATGACCACCGAAAAATCCACCAAAAGAACCCTCCATAAGCGGCGCATGAACATCACACGCCACCACATGAGAGGTGCGTGGGCGAATGGGCTACTGTTTTTCGGTTCCTTGGTGGTCGATCTACACCAAGGTGACGTTGATTTTGATCAGGAAGTGGGCCTTCGATTCACGTTGAGACGTGCGGTTTTACATCATATGGGTTGATGGTGTCGGTTAAGCGGTTGTCCCTGGAGTGTTGCTCTCTCGCAGCAGCCATGGAGGCCAGTAGCTGATGGGACGTCAAGAGGGGGTATAGGAACAACAATGAGATAGGGAGAAGGCGGCCGTTAGAGAGTCATAGAGAGTGTCTAAGGGTTTTGGTTGTAGTGAGAGAGAGACGGAGGCCGAATAAATTAGAGAAAGAGGGCCTCTCGGTTTTGTTTAGTTTTATTCAAAGTTTTTTGTTTTTGAATTTTGTTTTTCTTTTTGAAAACAATTATGAAGATTGTTAGACATGGCATGGTTTCTAATTGAATTATGATGATGTCCAAGTTGATAAAGTTTCATGCAGTTAGTTTATTCGTTGAATTAAGATTTTGAATTAGTTTTAATTCTGATAAATTCATTGTAAAAACATTACTATATATGTTTAATGTCGTATGTAAATTTATTTTAATATATGCATCGACTTGAATTTTCACGCACCAAGTGACTTGTAAATCATTGGATTGAAGTTATATGAATGTGTTTTATATATAAAATTAGTATGATGTAAATTTGTTTTATTCGAACTCAACAAATATCTATGTGATATTAAGATCCCACTTGGTCTGTAAATGAATATGTTTCATATCTTATATTTTGTAACTTATATTATATAAATATGTTTTATATAATATTCAGTTGCGTAAATATGTTTCATGATGATCCTTTTATTTAATAATTTAATATCCATTTTATGCAAATACATGAGCAGTTGTGATTCTTTTAATTGTTCTGTCATTGCTCTAGTTAACAAAGATGTTTCATGGAGTTTCGCATGAATTAGTTTCATGCCATAATGTTTAAATATATAGGATATTTGATCATTTTATGAATTTGTTTCAGGAAATTTAAATTTGAAATATTATATGTTTTATATAATATGCAAATATTACTTTGAATTCATTTCATGCAAATTTTGATATTATATGGGTCGGTTCTATATAATTGATTGCAATTAATATTTGGATATATTTCATGTTACAAATTATGTTACATTCGATTACATAAATATGTTTCATGTCAATTACCAATTAGTAGCGTTATATCAATGTGTTTTATATATATACGAACTACATCAGTTGTAGTAAATTTGTTTTCCTTGACCAAATTAATAAATATAAATTTTTTTCATCTTTATTATTAATTATGTAATTTAGCAGTATTTTATGAATTCGTTTCATAAAATCTAAATTCATAAAATTATGAATGTGTTTTACAATTTGCAAGTGACATTTGAATAAGTTTCATGTTATCTATAATTATATAAATATGTTTTATATAATGTTCCTTGGGCTTAAATGAATTTCTTTTGTGACATGTTATTATTCAAATATGTTTCGCAATATAGGTTCATTTTATTATATGAATGCGTTTTATATAATAATTTGGATTTTATGATTGATATGTCATTAATAGAGTTTTAAATGACATTATAGTAGTTATATAAACTCATTTTATATAATGAGATAACTTCTTGTAAATTTGGTTTACATAATAAAGTTGAATATCTTTATGATATTTCTAAAATGTTAATTAGTTTAACCATAAAGTTTTCCATAAATTTGGTTTCATGGAAATATGTGATAATTAAATTATAAAAACTTCTAATTCATGTTTGTATGTGATGATTATGAGCTTAGTGAAATTTTCGATCATGCGACATGAATGATGGAGTTTTTGATAACTTAATTATTAGAAAATATGCCTAAGGTCTATTTTTTAAAATATATACTTCTAGATATGGCGATTAACATGTGTTTGGTAATTTATTTACCAATGAATAGCTTGATAGTGGTGATTATGACACAAAGTGTCAGAAGATTCAGTTTCTTTTGAACAAGCGTGAAGTGTAACAACACTCATCAGGTTCTAGGTCATCTAGAATGGCAAAGATGGTGTTGCTAGTGAACAATATCGAGAAAACTTAAAAGTATACCAAAAATGGTTTGAAAATAGATCGATCAACATGCTATACTTTATTGTATTGCATCAATGACGATCTAGTGATGGAATTGAAAGTTATCCCACTGTTGAGTGCACGTGGATTAGCTTAGCATCAAATTCATCCAAATTTATTTCCTCTTAAAGTTTCGGACCTAAGGGTGGTATTGTCAAATGGAAAAAGGCTAAGGAAAATAAAGAGACGCATACTGCATGTGTGAAGTATTATAACTATGGAAATAAAAGACCGAGTTGATGAATGTACATTCTTTCAGAGTTGCTCCTGAATAATATGTGTGCTTCCAAGCATCAGTTGCCAACTATAATCCTTAGTGGATTGTAGAGATGGGAGCAACCAAGCATATAGTTCAGGACCGAATTGATTTTATGAACTCTGGTCGCCACTCGGTGGGTTCACAATTGTTGTTTTAGGTAATGACGATGAAGAAGACGTCTTTGAATTAAGGACATATCATCTGAAACTCCGTGAAGGGACTACGTCTGTTTTTCATGATGCTCTCTAGGCACTGGCGTGCGATGTTCCCTTGTGTCTTTTGTTTATAAGATTAGCTTTCTCTTTAATTTCATATAGATGTCTTAGATATCTTATACAATGGCAATTTATTTGGCCATGATACATTGAAAGGTGTTTTCAATATTTTGGATGAAACAAGACATCTTCAATCTTTGCCTCATTATCAACTCTATTTTAGGCATAATCGACTTGACCATGAGGGTCAAGGTAGAGTTAACAAACTATCTAAAGATGGTCTTTTAAGACCAACTCACTAGGCTTAAGTTACAAGATGTGAGTTTTGTCTCGGTAGTAAAGCAATTTAAAATCTTTTTGTAAGGTTTCGAGGCCATCGAATCCCTTGGTGTTCATTCACTCCACACACATGCCAGCCCACGAATGTGAAATCACATTATGAAGTGATATATTCATGATATAGGTATGTGTACCTATTATCTCACCACTATTAGGTACTTGATATGTTCATATACTTTATAGCGGTAATAGGACTCAATTAGAACAAAACATTAGAACTCTTCAAACCAATCGAGATCGTGAATATCTTCTTCGTGAAACAAATTCCCATAATGTCGATTTTCTTGAGGATGTGTTCCCAAGCTTTTTTGGTGAAATTTGAAAAGGACCTCAAATTAAATGAGTTACAAAAAGACCTTCACTAATCTCTCGATGAGGGGGGGATTTGAATTCTCATAAACTCAACGATGATGGTACACCTTCCTTATTTAATAGGAATGGTGAAGGTTTGTCTGTTAAGGAGAATGAGATTCGTCCTCAATATTGAGGAGAGTTAACCTGAGAATAAGGTTTGTCCACAATCTATTGCTCCTAAACATGCGGTTAGTCTAGACGTTTAGGATCCCACACGATGGATAGTGGGAGTAATTTTCCTCGTGCTCAGGTCTCATACCTCTTAGAGAAAGGAGGAGGGATTCCCTACTTAGACAGACAAATAATAACGGTCCCAGTATCCAAAGGAGTGGGCATGGAAGAATTCCTCAACGACATTTCTATATTGAAGAGGAAATATTCCTATGCATTTCCTTGGGAGTTGAGGAGCCTACCTCTTATCAAGAGGTGATTTATTCATCCAATAGCAAAGAGTGGATGGATGCCATGAGGGATGAGATGGGCTCTATGGAAAGAAAAAGGTTTTAGAACTCATTGATCCTCCGCCCCAACGTAGGATAAAACATCGGGCAGATAGTTTGATCGATGAGTTAAAACCCTGCTACTCCTACCCTTGGTTGCCCATTTGAATTTTAGGATGTTTGAAATGGATGTAAAGACTGCTTTCCTCAATGGTAATCTTGATTAAGAGATTTATATGGACTAACCTATTGGTTATGCATCAAAGGGACAAGAGGACAATGTGTAATCTTAACAGGTACATATATGATTTTAAGCAATCTTTCAGTTCTTGGTACTTTAGAATCCATAAAGCCATAACTTACTTTGGCTTATCTATGGTTTCAAAAAACCATCATGGGTATGTCAAAAGCTCAACATGGGGATTATGTTTCTTACCCTGTATGTTAATGACATACTATTGGTTGAGAACAACTTGGAATTGATCAAAGCTACTTAAAAGTGGTTGTCCTAAGTCTTCGAGATGAAGGACATGGGTGAAACTAGGTATGCCATAGGAGTGGAAATAAATCAAAACCGTCTCAAGATACATGCATCAAAATGTCTTGAAACGATTTTGGATTTATAATTCCGAACTCGTAGATACTTCAGTTGAGAAGGGTCTAACCTCAGTCTTATTAGGTGCCCTAAAATAGATGATGAAATGGACAATATCCCTTGTGCTAGTGTCATAGGAAGCTAAATGTAAGCTATGTTATGTACACAGCTTGACATTTGCCTAGCGGTTGGTTTGATAAGTCGTTATCAAAGTAATCCAAGATTTACTGATTGGTAAGTCATCAAGAGAGTCAAGCGCTACCTTCGTGGTACTGCTGACTTAGTCTTATGCTATCAATAGGAGACCTTAAGTCAAGAGGATACTTAAAGGTCAATTGGGAAGGTGACCCGAGAGGTCAACTTCAGGACATGCCTTCACTTTTGGTGGAAGAGCCATGTCATAGTACAGTAAGAAGCAAAACTACAGAACAATGTGAGTTGTGGAGGCAGATTGTGTGTCTTGTTACCATAGAGACAAAAAGCATTGCCATGAGGTATATAAAAACTAACAAGGTGATTATGTTCCCTTGACTAAACCTTTTCCNNGTGATGTGTTCAAAACTCATTTGTTGAGTCTAGGAATTCATACGGTTTAGTGCTTAGATGTGTCTTGTGATGGACATGTTTTCTTTGTGAATGAGCAAAATTCTCATGATTAATTGTTTTATGATAGGTATATTGAAATGTCACAGGCTTCTGATTGGCTTTGTCACACAAGCAATCGCTCTGATGCTTGAGTAGCAGGTATGATGAGACTGAATCATATTGGCACTAGGTGTGCAATATTGATTACTCACACTGGAAGTGTATGAGTAAAATGGAGTAGTCGCCTTAGTGAGTCTAAGATGAGACTGGAGGGAGTCGAGTATGAAATATGATTTCATATTGAAGCGTTAAAAGCTGAATCTTGAGGGTCAAGATTAACATTCAGTATATTGATCTCGTAGCTCAGGTTAGATTTTTTGGGTGAAAATTTATGCTGACAATTCGCATGGCATAAAGAGTGGTATATCCAGTTGAGTGGGAGTTCTGCTATGACACACATTTTATACTGTGTGTGCTTCTAAGTCGACCTATACATAGAGTGACAATTGACTTTCCTATCTCTTGTCATTGTGTGACCTTATGGACAATGACCCTTTGACCTAAAACTATGATATGAAGTCGAAACTTGATGATGCTACCTTAAGGTGTTTCTTAAGGGCTATGATGTATACGGTTTAGCGAGAACATATTAGGAAAACAAATGAGATGGAATTTCATGAGTGTTTAAAGAAAAATCTATCCATGATCACTGTATCCGCCCCCGGGCGATTATATTGAATATATAATCATATGATATATATATGGCATAAAGGGACTTATATGCCACTAGTGATGTTGAGGATGATTTGGGGTATCACATTTTGTGAAAGTGTTATGTTAGTTAGATGGTGACTTAATATAACACTATCCGTTACTTTCTGGTCACACACTCCATTCCCCGTATGATGCATGAAGAGATTAGTTGGGGCAGAAAAGTGTAATTTATGGTTTATATGACTGAGGGAGAGTTGTAGACCGAAGTAGCGGTCATATTAATTGTCCCATTAATTGGGCAGTTACAAAATAGTTAATTGAGTATTAATCATGTGCATTAAGTGCTTATTGATAGTTACAGTTGTCTCCTGCTATTTAAGGGGTTTAGTGCTTGATTCTGGTGGTGATAGAATCCGAAATAGATGATCCCCAATTCTCTCCCTTCCTCTCCTGTTAGCCTAGCCATCAATCGGGCCTGGGTTTGGGGTGTGACAACTACGTTGACTCTAGTAACCACTATCAGCTTTAAGTCAACAATGTGTTGCCAATTCCTGAGCAATGAGATCCTATGCTTCCGCCCTAAGGTATGTCCTTATTTTCCTACATATTTGAATTGCAGGTTAACATATATTCATAATAGAATTAGTGAATTAGGAACACAACATATTTTCAATTATTTTTATTAGCATTTTCATGGTTTTTGCTGTATGATATGTGTGAGGATCAATGGTAAAGAGTGCAGTAATTGAAGTCATGTGAAATGACGGAATATGCTTGAATAAAATTAGGTTAAAAGTGTGAATCGTAAACAATTGTGTGGAGTAGAAAATAACGCTAGAGTTGAACAAAAATTTATATTATTAGTGATCACACTAAACAAGTCTTTGTTTATAGGTTGTAATACAGAAATCTTATACACACAACTAAGATGTTTACCTTAAAATATAAGCAGCAATATCGATGTCAATCCAATTTTTATTATTTTAAGAGTACTTACCCACACCAATTATGGAAATATTAGATAGGTTAAAGCATTTCTTATGACAAACGTAGCATACAAAAAATATATATTCCATGTAACCTATGAGGATACATACTTCTGAAGGCACAATATAGAATGTTGTATCCGCCTAGTTGTGTGAAACAATAATTTGAACTTTAGAAAGGGAAAAAAAAAAAATCAAAGTTAGGAATCAACCTCTCTATTGGTAGAAATACCGGTAGGGGTAAGGTTGCCTACAGTTGGATCTCCCCAAACCCCGCGAAAGCGGGACCCACATTGGGAGTTGTTGTTGTTGTTGTTGTTGCTGTTTGGGATCGAAATCTTCGTCTAAAAGACAAATTAGATAATGAACACCATGGTTGGTTGACTGAGAAATGTTCAAGTGGAGGGAAAAGGAGACGGAAGTAGGATTTGAACAGATCAGGAGGCGCCATCGGCTATTGCTTGTAGATTCTTGATACAACAACTTTTAGTGTGAGACTTATGCTATTAGGGGTCGTAGATACTTGATGGATGGAATTTGTTAATTTATAGAGATTTTATCAAGGAGTTGAAAAGAGTGAAGTGAAGGAAAGGAGGACGAGGTGTTGGCGAGGGCGAAACATACTCTAATTCGATCATCTTATGACAGATTATGCAAGATTACAAATTTACAGTACTCTTAAAAAAGGCCTAAAAATTTACTGTAGTATTATTTATGGGCGTCACACATTTGTGCATCACGATTCACAACGAAGTTGTTTTAGCATGAGCTATGGCTTTTCCACTCCCCTTGCTCCTTATAATATTTTGTTGGGGAGAATCCAAGTAGGAGCCTAGTTAAATCAAGACTGTGAAAACAAGTTCATGTAAAGTTCTATCATAAAATTAATTAGCAATAGGAGGAATAGTCCACTTGACTTATATATACCTTGACCATTCTCTTCAAACTCCCAATATGTGACTCTTCACTTATGTGTAATATTCCTAACAAATTAATATATGTGTACATTTTATATCTTATCTTCCTCCATCCACGCCTAATTGCCTCTTTATGGAAAAATTGTGCAAGACAGAATCTCTTCCTCTCTTTTCATCTAACTTGGAGAAATATCGGTAATTATAAGAGCATATACAATAGAGAGCATATACAATGCAGAATTTAAGATCGAGATTGATTACTGAAAGAAATGGACCAAATTAGGGTGAAAATTCACAACAATAACTAGATGGGCAATGGGCAATTATTTAAAATTCACAAAAATATAAATTTAGGAGTAGAGTTCGGAAAATCTGATCTAAAAGATAACAAGACACGAACCTGACTTAGAGAAATACTAACCCGAACCGAATCAAATGAATTTTCACTTGAAATCAACACGATTTGACAGTTAGCGTAAAAACATATTCTTTTTTCAAGTTTAGGCAAATCTAAGGGTCTGTTCCCTTTGACTTATTTTGTCTGAACTCATTCTGAACTGAATTTATTTAAACTTATTTTTAACTTATTTGCCGAATTTATTCTGAACTTATTGAGAATAAATTTCTAAACTTATTCGCTAAATTTACTCTGAAATGTACTTATTCTGAACTTATTTGTTGAACTTATTTGCTAATCTTATTTACTGAACTTGTTCTGAACTTCTGAATTGAACTTATCTGAACTTATTTTCAAAAAATAAGTTGAAGAGAACAGGGCTAAAGTCATTTTTAAGACCGACATGAAATTGATCCGTTTATTAAATAAGTCAACCCAACTCGGCCCGTTTGCCAACTATGTGGACCAAGAACAGTGCATTTATGCAGTGGGGTACACCTGCAAACATAGCGTATTGAGCTGTCTCGGATTGTATAGCACTTCTCGACGTAGCACCCCGAGAGCATTCTTCGAAAATAAAAAAAGCAGGCTTGTTGTCTGAATCTCTCCCATCTTCGTCT
>NCQV01111048.1:362-12372 GCA_002740545.1 Lophocereus schottii | reverse complement strand
TGTTCCATGATTGGACTGATTTCGTTCTGTCAAGTGATTACCATGTTGTGAGTGGGTTTTTGGCCAAGGTTTGCTTGTACACTTGAAACAATGGAGTGAAAAACGGAAAGGTGACATTTGATTATTAGACAACTTGATAAAACCTAACATAGCATCGACTCGAAAGAGAGATTTGGATGTTGGGAGAAGTAGAGTATAATCGAAAATATTCAACTTGGATTAAGATAAGTTAGTTTGAAAAAATGACTTTTCCTTAGCTTAGGCAAATTTGGTTGATTTCGAAAGAATAGACTAAATTTTTTTAGATGGATTGCGATTCCTCAAAATTAACCGATTAGAGAAAAACACATGTTTATCATTTCCATGCAATCACCTTTCATAACTACATGAATTCCATGGCATTTTTCCTTAATTGATTTAGAAATAGCATATTTGAAGTTGTTGAATGAAAACCTCTTGATTTAGAATTTGCTTAGCGTATTCTCATAGACAAAGCTTGATAGATTACTTTAGTCCCTAAGGACGATCTTTTTATCTATACTACAACTACCTATGCGCTTGCGGCGGTGGTCAATTTTTTGGCGTTGTTGCCATGGATCAATCTGCTTATTATTAAGTTAGTCTTAGGAAAGTGACTAAGTACTTTATTATCTTTTATGTTTTTTATTATTTTTTCTTGTTTGATTGTGCTAGTGGTGTTGGTGATAGTGCTTTCAGGAGCCTTCCCTGTTTATGCAAAGTCCATTTCTATATAAAGCCGATCCCGAGATTTAGGGGACTTTTCGCTTGAGGAGGAAGAAGAAAAAGATTGAAGAACAAAGACGCGAGGCAAGAAGGAATCCAACAAACATAGCGGAAGGAGGAGGCAACGAAAGAAGAACACTTTGAGATTTCATGACCCTTAGAGTCCACGGGATCGCCTCAAGTATCAGTTGCCCTACCGCTAATGCCAACAATTTCGAGCTCAAACCCACACTCATTTCTATGGTGCAACAATCCTAATTAGTGAGTTAGGGTTTTACTTTCGCATTAGAAGACCTTTCTAATTATCTAGTTAGGCCTTACTGTGACATCTGAGGGCTTGCATTCGCTTTACAATAATGCTTGAGTCTAGCTCTATGAGCATAACTTTCTATCTGTAATCAAATGTTTTTGAGTGTCCACATGCCGAGATGTCTACATTGTTAGATGTGTTAATGATGATCTTCTAGTATGTGATTAGGGATTGCTTTTTATGACTAAGAATCTTACTAGGTGATACTCCCTTACGTGAATTTTGAGTTGTTTAAAGAAATTAAATGAAATTTCCATATGAGTGGGTGGAAACTTAGGCAATGGTAGTGCACTCCTCCTGACTATTGCATGAGAACTGTGCTCATCATTTATCACAATGATTGTTGTCACCTGTACAATGTTCCTGTTGCCCTATGTGAGATTGATGTTGTTTATACGATGTATTTTCTGCCTTACATCATACAATTGCCACTAATACCAAGTTGCCCAGATGTTATTCTATCTGCTATATAGAATGTTATTCTTGTTATGAGATGGGTGGTGTCCTAGCTATATTAAGCACCAAGACATCTAGAAAGGATGCAAAAGGAGGAGTCTGATAGACTTTGGAATTGTCACACCTCATGTATCCCCTCCTTGGGTAGTGATCCGTACCCTTCCAGTACTTTGTTACAGAAGAACACCAAGTGCTAAAGCCTAAATTTTCTATAAGGGGTTGAACCTTTGCTTCTTACGATAAGATCCTAAGACTCCTACAATCACCTATGACACAAAGTGTCCTAAGGCCTCGACGTATAATCGAAAGGTCATTAGTACTACTATTCTTTCCCTTAAACCCTTGTTAGCTGATTGATGGCTAGCTTCTAATAACCTTAAACAAGCCTTAAACTATACTTTGACTCTTGGCCACAAATGAGCGTTGCACCCTTATACACACGCCTAAATGTCTTCCTATGCAACACTACCTTGAATATGCATGGTTTAAAGCATGACCTCGGCATTACGTGTAAATTAAAAGCCATAATAGCTTATATGGTTACTTAGATTCGTTATGATCGATTATCTAGGTATTTTATAAATGAATTGTTTAGTAAATGCACTTCTTGGTGTTTGATTGACTTGAGTTTCGTTAAGCATGTGGATGAGTTACCTAAATGATTTAGCTTATGCAATGTGTTGCATAGTACAATCTTCAAGTCATTATTTAAACTCCACAAGTTTTATTATCTTATGTTATAGCTTGAGTAATTGTATACATATGTATTTAATGCATGATGTAGTGGCTTTGGGAGTTTACTTTCATATTTATTTGCCTTTGTGCAGTCCATGCTTGACCATATAGCGTGCTAGTGTGACATGCTACGTGACTTTAAAGACTATGAATGGGTGTGTGTGAGATAATCATTGACATGGTTCGACTAAGTGCCCTGGCATAACGTGACTGAGTTACCCTGTAATATGTTTTATGCGGAAAGTTTTATGTAATACGTGTTAGTTTTCAAGGGTAACCTTAGAGTGGTGCTTTAGCAACTATTATGTTTGTTGCGATTACTGTCTTGCTAAACCTTGGGTATTATGCTTGGCCTTCCTTTCGTTCTGGTCATCTTGTAGCTAGGCATGATGCCATTCTGCATATTACCACTACTATTCTTCGAACCTAGTGTCAACATTTACATGGCTATGAGTATATTATGCTACATGCATGTTATTGATTTAATGATAGTTGGTTCCATATGATGACCTAGGGTAGGTCTTTCCACTATCAAAGCTATCTTATCTGCTTGTGTTTTTAACTATGTATTAGGGCCGAAAATCTTCGGCTTTGATAAATACAATTGTCGAGTTGTTTACGTCGGAGCTCGAAATAACTACTTAGTAGATTTCCTTCCCCATGAAAACTACAAGTCTCCTAGTGATAATGGCCATACGAGACCACCTTACCATGGTAGTTAAACTCTCATGGAATGGTAGTTAAGCTATATTAAGGCTTTGCCAAGCAGGCGGATTGTGTGCCAAACCTATTCCAATCAAGAAATTATGTTTTTTTCCTTTCTTGAGCAGCTTGTATTCAAGCCTATCCTAAACTTTTATTGCACATCGGCCCACATTCTTGTTGTATAGATACGCCAAGTTTTCCCCTTGCATGATAAGCGGTAGTTAAACAGGTTATCCTCTTGCAAGTTGCTTGTTATATACATGTTAGACTGATTCATGTTACTTATGATTCTTAGTCGTGAGGACATCGAGTTGTTGATTCATGTGATGTCACTGTAGTAGGGTGATGCTATGTGATGCCCTCATTACTCTAATGTGCTATAGGAGTCTCTAGATTAACCATCATAATTCTAAAAGTGATTTGAATTCTTGCTTTAGAATGAAAGTACTTACATATGACCTTGATTTTTTGTTATGGCCTACTTGTCGTACCTTTAGATGTAAACTTATAGTGATGCATAAACATAGAGTTATTGGTCACGATACGAATAGTGTTTAGATAATTGAAGGCATGTGTTCCTTTTAAAATAATTTAATATAGTTTCCCCCACTGACTCATTTGCCCCTCTTCTGTTCAATTTGTCCTCGATGCCTTAATAGTGTGAATAGATGCCTGAGGAGGATTGGCGAGGAGGCTGGATACCATAAGCCTTTTGTTTTACTGATTTGAAGAGCTATATTTAGTTGTAAAGTACGATTTTGGATTTTATTGTGAGTTTAGTTGGTTTGTGCCATGTGTATGCAAATCCTATGTTTTACTGGCCCGGACTTCAGAATTTCAACGACGAATTCTTTTAAGGGGTGAAAGTGTGGCAGCCAAGAATTTTTAATCTTTGTTTAACTATCTAGATAAATATTTTCAATGATTACGTTTTCTTAATTGCCCATCTTAGAGTATTTTTGTTTGTGTGCTAATTGAGCGTAATGATTTATGTGAAGTAATTTTATAAACTTTCCTTATTTATTACGCGATTAGATGAACTTAGTGGGTTTGTTAAAAGTTAGGCCGAGGCATAATTACGTAGAAATTAGCAAGTTAAATTAGAAAATTTGTGGTCGAGATTAATTGGGATTAGACTCTTGAGATCCAAACTCATCTTAGTTTAATAGGTAGAGAAAACAACAACAATTAAAAAAGGAAAACAAAAAAAGGGGTGCTTGAGGACTCAGATGCTGTCCCAGAAAAGAACACATGCATCAAGCCTTCTGCTTCCTCACGACCCCCAGAGCCCGACAGAGAGATCTAGAAAGCGAGAGGAGAGATAGCAGGGAGATCGACAATAAGGTTCGACGCTGACCGCTAGTTCCTGATGTCACCACTGGCTAGTATCAGACTTGGTGACACACAAGAAGGGTCTACAACGCTAGGGTTTTGAAGGCCGCACACCATACATGAAGCCAGGAGAGACAAAGAGAGTTCAAGTCGACAAGGGGGCCGGCAAACGCACACATGCAATGGGACGTCGATCACACAGGGTGAGGCCTTTACTCTGCCTTGGCCCTGAGTGAGAGAGAGAGAGACAGAGAGAGGGAGTGAGATGCATACTTGTGTGTCGTGACAACTAGAAGGGATTGACTCAAGCCCGATTTCAAAATCGCTGCAACCAAGCCTAAATCGGGTGCTGTAACTTGGGATCAATGTGGGTGAATCTCGATTCCCTATCCTATTAATAATTTACAAAGTTTTATTCTTTCATTTATTAGTTGAATTCGTTATGAAGATGAATTCTAAATGAATTAAGAATTATGGGTTAGGTGGATTGCTTGAGATCCATTGAAGTCATTTAGGATTAGAATTGAAATAATTTCTAGGATTGTTTTGGACGGTGCTGTGAGGAGGAAGTTCGGGATGTACAAAAGTTTCGTAAAATTATGAAGTGTAATTATGTGTTTGATATCATGTGTTACTTGTTATTCGCTAGAATCTGGTTATACCATACAGCTAAATTGGGTTGTGAATTTGTTAGCCTACGATTCATGTGTGTGCTATGTGTGTATGTCATGACTAACTTCTATGCTAAAGAGTTGTAATCTTAGTTGTTCTAAGTTGTCGGCGCGTTTAAAAGTCTCGTACTGAATCATTTATGAACTAGGAGTTGCGTTGGTTGAATCCTACTTGATTCGCTTTAACCATGCCCTACTATTCTTACATTAAGGTTTTCGAATAAATAAATTCCCTATGTGATTGGCTTACGAGTCGTTTGTTTCTTATAATGACTAAAGCAACGTCTTCATTGCTCAAACAAATAACTTAAATGTTTAATGATCCCTTAATTGTTTTCAGAAGTTCTTTAAATGGGCTATCGAGTTAGAAACAACACGAATTACGAAAGAATATATCTGCATTGTGCTTGAAGGCGTGCATTGAAAACAATGTGTGTGAACTAATGTGATATGGAAATCTCCATGAATCTTATGGCTAATGATGACTCATAGACCATTCATTTAATAAGAATGCTTTTAAGCGAACTTAGTCATGCGCAGGTTACAAATAAATGATTTCTAAATTGAGTGTATCAAGCATTTTACCCTTCCTGAAAATGGGAATGGTGCTGTTGTGATACAATGGGAACTTCTATGCAACATGTTGAAACTGAGATGTATCTAGAATGTTTTAGGCCAAGAGGATAGTGCTAGTCAATTCCGTGGGAGCAGACGCAAAAGTGGGAACCCTAGATAACCCTGATAGGGGTGAGACATAAGTTTGGGGTGCAGAATCAGTAAGTAGGAACCCTAAGCGGACTTAGAAGTGGGAACCTTATAAGACTCTAACGAGGGTAAACGTGCACAGAATATGAAAGGCCCCCGGCGTTACCATGAAATATGAGTGACGACCTCATTTGAATAAGCACAAATATGAGAATCCCATTCCCCATGAAATGATTTTATACTTGGTACGTGATGAAAACTCCTCATTTGAGGACTATGCTACTATAAAGATTTGAAAAAGTGCATGTACTACTGAAAAGAGCTTTTAGTGAGTTCCAAAAGAGTTTCAAGTGAATAATGACTGTTTTACAAATGCTTACTTTAGTTTAAGTGATGGTCCTTGCCTTTTATACATGAATCCCATTTTCTTACTAAAGAAACCCACTGGGTAATTTTAATTGAACTCATGGTTGATAAATGCTTATGTATGAATTAAATGCTCTACTATTCTCAATTCCTGAATTTCTACAAGAGTGACTTTGTAATTAAGTCTAGCATGCCTACCATGTGATGTCAAGCTCGTGTAATAAATGGTTGTCACTCCTGAGATTTAAGAGTCATAGTAAGGCAAGTTGAGATCTCTTATGCATGTAATAGAAGAAGGATAGGGATACCTATTGAATCTTAGAGGTTATTGAAGTAATAACGAATATGGGAGACCTTATATGACTATTATGTAATATTAAATTTCAAAACGTATGTGACAGCTACTTAAAAGTATTATGTACAACTGTTTTGTTTTCTTGGGATTAGGGGTCATTCAAAAATTGAGTGTGTGATGGCTCATCCCCTCTCTATTCCCCTTTTCCCCAGGTTCTTGAAATGACAGGTAGAAGTTAGTTCACGTAAGTTGAGATGGAGTCTCCCTTTTTTGTGTGAAAAAAGAGATTATATGTTTTTGTATGTAGGGCTTATGAGTTTAATGACATATTATGATGTATTTTTAACTTCTTGAATATATGTAAGTTAATTGCTATAATTCATGTAATGCATATTAAATAGCGGTCACTTTGAATGATAACGCCGGCCAACCATCTGAGTAGTCGATCATTTTGTGTAGTTGAAGTTAGTTATTTTGAGATCTAAGCCCCAGTACTTTGGATGTGTAATCCATTGAGTTGTATCCTTTTATTTCTTTCCTTTATTAAGCTATATACTTAGTGTAGTCCAACCGTGTAGCCTGTAGAGTTATGATCTCTGTCGTGTAGCCGTTGAGCTTATGGACTTGTCTTCTATGCTTTTATTTATTGGATGAACCTAATATAAGTCTTTACGCTTGAGTTATAGTCAATTTTTATGTGGAACTCTGTCCGTTTCATTTCAGAATTTAAGAAATCGCTTACATCACTAGCGTTAATGGGTAGGGGTGTTATAGATGCTATCAGAGCAAGGTTCCTGCAACCATAGGCCGTGACCTGAGTCTTGCATTTCATATAGCCATCTAGGAATGTCTTTGTGATGATGTGACACACGCCGTGCTTTTATTTATAAATTTGTTTTTGGTATGAACTTTGCTTTGTCTGATTAATTATGTGTGACTTGAGTAAGCCAATTGATTAAAAAGGTGAGCTATTAACTAGAGTATGGGCTAAATGACTTGTATACTCCTGAGTTAGTTCAGTGTGCTTCGTTTTAACTCAATGATTGGAAATGTCTTAACTTCAAGTCATTATTTACCCCTAAAGTACAATTTGCTCCTCGGGCCTCATAATGGAGTGAGCAGATGTACTTAAAGGTTGGTAGACTGAGAGTTAGAAGTAGTTAAACTATTTTCCTTTGAAAAGCTATAGACTTTGGAAGATAAAGTCTTTCCTAATTAGGGAGTTAGGGTTTTACTTGCTATTTCATCTAAGGGCTTCCATTTGCTTTACAATAATGCTTGAGTCTAGCTCAATGAGCATAACTTTCTATGTGTAACCAAATGTTTTAGAGTGTCCCCATGACGAGATGTATGCATTGTTGGATGTGTTAATGATGATCTACTAGCAAGTTATTAGAGATTGCTTTCTATGACTGAGAATCTTACTGGGTGATACCTCCCTAATGTGAATTTTGAGTTGATTAAAGAAATTAAATGAAACTTCTTTATGAATGCATAGAAACTGAGGTAATAGTAGTGCATTCCTCTTGACTATTCCACTAAACTTGTGCTCATCGTCTAGCACTATGGTTGTTGTTACCTGCGTCATGTTCCTGCTGCCCTATGGGAGATTGATGTTGTTTATACGATACACCTTCTACTTTACATCATACAATTTCCATTGACACCAAGTTGCCCATATATTATACTATTTGCTGTACAGAATGTTACTCTTGTTACAAGATTGGTTGTGTCCCTGCTATATAGAACCCCAATACGTTAAGAAGGGAAACAAAAGGAAGAGTTTGACAGACTTTAGAATTATCACACCTTGTGTATTCCCTCCTTGGGTTGTGATCCATACACTTCAGGCACTTTCTTATGTATTAGCACCAAGTGCTAAAGCCTAAATTCTCTATAGGGTGTTGAACCTTCCCCTCTTTCGATGAGATCCTAAGACTCCTATAATCACCTATGACACAAAGTGCCATAAGGCCTTGACGTATATCCAAAAGCCTGTTAATACTGCTATTCTTACCCTTACACCCTTATTAACTGAACGATGGCTAGCTTTTAATAACTTTAAGCTAGCCTTAAAGCATACCTTTGACCCTAAGTTGTAGATGAGCATTGCACCCTTATGTACGTGCCTTAATGTCTTCCTATGTGACACTACCTTGAATCTGTGTGTTTTAATGCATCCCCCTGGCATCATGTGTAAAGTAAAAGCCATAACAGCTTATATAGTTACTTAGATTCATTATGATCGATCATCTAGGTATTTTATGAATGAATTGTTTAGTAAAGGCACTTCTTGGTGTTTGATTGACTTGAGTTTGGTTAACCATGTGGTTAAATTACCTAAATGATTCAACTTATGTAATGTGTTTCATGGTATGATCTTCGAGTTGTTATTTGTACTCCATGAGTTTTATTATATCATGTCATAGTTTGAATAATTTTATACATAAGCATTTAATGCATGATGTGGTGTCCTTAGGAGTTTGCTTTCATATTTGTCAGCCATTTTTGCATTTCATGCTTGACCATATGGCATGTTAGTGTAAGCATGATGCGTGGCTTTAAAGACTTTGAATGGGCGTGTGTAAGATAATCATTGATGTAGTTCGATTGAGTGCCCTGGCATAACATGACTGAGTCACCCTATATGATGTTTTGTGTGGAAAGTTTTATGTAACACATGTTAGTTTTCAGTGGGAACCATAGAGTGGTGGTTTGCTAGCCATTATCTTTGTTGCCATTGTTGTCTTGCTATACCTTGGTCATTACCCTTGGCCTTCCATCCATTCTTGCCGTCTTATAGCTAGGTATGATACCATTTTGCATGTTACTACTACAATTCTTTGAACCGAGTGTCAACATTTACACGGGTATGAATATATTATAGCACCTGCATGTTCTCTATTTGAAAATGATGGGTTCCATATGATGACCTATGGCAGGTCTTACCACTATCAAAAATATCGCGATTACCTTGTGTGCTTGTCTTTTTAACTATGTATTCCGAGCAAAAATCTCCGACTTTGATAAATTCAATTGTCGAGTCGTTTACATAGGAGCTTGAAATCACTACTTAGCGAACTTCCTCCTATATGAAAACTACAAGTGTCCTAGTGACAATGGCCATGCGAAACCACCTTACCTTGGTTGTTGACACGATCGCAAAAGCATTGGTGTCGTAGTATAGGCTAAAAGATTGTCCTCAGGAACCAAAATAGTCTTTCGAGTTAATGACCTATTTCTAAGTGATCAATCCTTTCACTCAATCGGGTTAAACAAACCAATTAACTATTTGGAAATTCAATCAAGGTAGAGCATCAAGAAATTTGATTTACCAAGTAAAGAGTTGGATCATAGAATTAAGCATGCACTTTTTATCGACTGAATGATTCAAGGAATTACAATGGAGTTGAATTTAACCCTCTCTTTCAAAATGAACTAAGTTGCCCCAACAAATTTAACTAACACTCTCTCAAGTGTCTTTAATTAAGTCTGGGTTGAAGATACATAAATGCTAGGTCTCCTCTCAAGAAGCAATTCTCTCTCAATTTTTGATAAATCAAGTTTTATTAATACGATCGAGTTGTGAGTTTCAACATTCATTAGTTCACTCTAGTACCTAAGAAAAGCAAGCAAAATTAGCCGAATTTCACTCACAACATTCCAATTTCAAGATAAATACATTCCAAACATGAAATAAACACCAGATTTCAAGGATAAGGGACCCAGCCATAATACTATGACTAACAAATCCTTATATTAAATAAAACTACTATTTCTAATTCAACAAAAACAAGAGAGTTCAAGAACAACTCAGAGGAAGGACAAAAAATTTACAACTATGGCAGCCCTTAAATTGCGCAACAATCTTTAAACCTTCATGAACAAAGCTTCTTCCTTCAAACCTCAAAAACTAAATTAAAACTAAACTAAACTAAAAGAAAGATGTAAGAGAAGTATTAAAAATTTCTATCATTGCTCAAAAACTCTTTTTTTTTTTTTTGCCTTGGAACATGCCTTTTAAGCAGTAAACAAACCATCCCCAGGCGCACAACAAAGGAAGATGAAGAGGTTAGCAATTACAGGCTTACCACTGTCTGTGGCATCCACCACCATTAGACCATGGTCTTGGCTGAAACCGAATTCTTCTGCTTTTCTCTTACTCCACGGCCATGGCAACAAAGGGGCATCTGTGGGGGGCCAATATACCCTTAAATGAGGGTTACATGCTGGGTCAAATGGTCTAAAATCCTATAAATATCATCAAAAAGTCATACCCAAGCATAAAACGAGAATAGAAGCATAAACTATGACCTAAAACACATAATTCTCCCTAAAAATGCAGCGCAATGACCATAAGATGATATATACATTAAGCACTTATCATAATCAACCCGTGCATGAATCATTGCTTGTCCCTAAGCAACACTAAGACCGAAAATTATTCACAACCTACGCAGGATAGACATTGGTAGTATCTCAGTGGCAAAGCCGATCCACAGTTAGCCTAAAAGTATAAAAATCATTTAGCAATGAGATGAGGAAATGAACTTTTCGAAATTGGTGCACGGACTACAATGTCAAGCTTGAATCAACCTCCCAAATCATCAAATACAATCACATTAACATATGAAATAAATGAGCCAGTAATGCCGATAAAGCCTACTATAGTCATGTGGCACTTATCACACATGTGTTTGACAATGTGGGAAGGTCTCCTCAATTCTCATTCCATAGACTCACATCCACTAGAAGCTTGATAACACTCTCTAATTCAGCATTAATAGTATGTAATACACATTAGACATTCATTAGGACTTTATGAGGTTATAATGGGCTATGGGCAAAGGTAAGAGAGGAACAAAAGTTTTGGAAATGTGTAGCTAGAAGCCATACACTAAGAGCTAAACATTTCCAATGCAGTCATACAACATTCTCCTTAGACTAATACAATTCATCTATAAAATACATCCCCAAAAGAAGACAAAAAGAGTTAGAAGTCATAAATACTTTTTAGAATCCAAACGAGGCCAACACTAATTTCATTCCTTTTTTTTTGGCTCTCTTTTTTTTTATTGTTTTTTATTGTTTTGTTTTCTTTTATTCAAAAGAGTTAGCCAAGGAAATTCATATCAAACTTTGAATTTCAACTCTTCTCTAATCTTTATACAATAAGACAAGAGATTTCTTATATATGACACAAGAACACAAACCTGATGGATATGCAACCTAACTCAACTCACACCCAAAAGGGGAATGTAAGTTAAATAAGTTCAAGGAGAACTTAAGCTTAAATTAGAATGAGTCCAAACGAATAACAACATAATGGAGTGCAGCTCAACTGGTTCTTAGATATCAGAATCACCACTAAGAGCCGTGTAAAGCTTGTCGAGAGCTACAAATTTAACCACAACTTCGGTTATTAAATACTTTTTATAGCACAGGGAAGTAGGGATCGATCCATGAGGAAAGATTGTTGTAAAACGCTAGCTTAACCCTAAATAAGTTTACTAATCCAAGTTATTAAATCTAATTCTAAAATAATTAAAATTTAATGAATAAAAATCTGGAAAAAAACACTCAACTATGCTCCTAAATATTTTGGATTATATTCTTAAAAGAAAACAGTAAAAAACTTTCGTAAATAATCTAGAAAAATAAAATCAGAATAGTAGCTGAAATTCTAATTAA